>ML136651.1:0-255959 GCA_003999625.1 Oryzias javanicus
CTAGCTTAACTCCACATTAGCCCAAAAAAACCAAAAAAGTGCCAAATTAGCCAAAAAAGCTAAACACGTTGCTAATATGTGTAGCTTAACTCCAAATTAGCCCAAAAAAACCAAAAAAGTTACCAAATTAGCCAAAAAAGCAACACGTTGCTAATATTTAGCTTAACTCCAAATTAGCCCAAATAAACCAAAAAAGTTGCCAAATAGCCAAAAAGCTAACACGTTGCTAATGTGCTAACTTAAGCCTGAATTAGCACAAAAAAACCAAAAAAGTTGCCAAATTAGCCAAAAAAGCTAACACGTTGCTAATATGTTAGCTTAACTCCAAATTAGCCCAAAAAAACCAAAAAAGTTGCTAAATAGCCAAAAAAGCTAACACGTTGCTAATATGTTAGCTTAACTCCAAATATAGCCCAAAAAAACCTAAAAATAGCCAAATTAGCCAAAAAACTAAACACGTTGCTAATATGCTAGCTTAAACCTGAATTAGCCCAAAAAACCATAAAAGTGCCAAATTAGCCAAAAAGCTAACACGTTGCTAATATCTAGCTTAAACCTGAATTAGCCCAAAAAAACCAAAAAAGTTGCCAAATTAGCCAAAAAAGCTAACACGTTGCTAATTTGCTAGCTTAAACCTGAATTAGCCCAAAAAAACCAAAAAAGTTGCTAAATTAGCCAAAAAAGCTAACACGTTGCTAATATAGCTTAACTCCAAATTAGCCCAAAAAAACCTAAAAAAGCCAAATTAGCCAAAAAAGCTAACACGTTGCTAATATGCTAGCTTAAACCTGAATTAGCCCAAAAAAACCATAAAAGTTGCCAAATTAGCCAAAAAAGCTAACACGTTGCTAATATGCTAGCTTAAACCTGAATTAGCCCCAAAAAACCTAAAAAGTTGCCAAATTAGCCAAAAAAGCTAAGACGTTGCTAATATGTTAGCTTAAGTCCAAAGTAGCCCAGAAAAACCTCAAAAGTTGCCAATTGCGCTAATTACCTTAATTAGCATTAATTACTGTTAATTACCGTTAATATGCGTTAATTAGTATATATTGTATTAATTACTTTAATTGCATTAATTGTATGAAGTGTTTAAATTCATTAAAGTGCTTAAGTTGTGTAAAGTGCTTAATTTGTGTAATGTGCATTAATTGCTTTAATTGCATAATTAGCAATAATAGCATTAATTAACGTTAATTTGTTTGAATTGTATTAATTTGTATGAATATTAATTTGCATTAATTTATTAATTTGTATGAAATGTGTAAATGTGTTAAGGTGCATAAAGTGTTTAAATTCTGTGAAGTGCTTAATTTGTGTAAAGTGCATTAATGCTTTAATTGTAGTAATTAGCATTAATTAGCATTAATTGCTTATTGCATTAATTGTATTAATTTGTATGAATTGTGTAAATTGTAAGGTGCATAAAGTTTTAAATTCTGTGAAGTGCTTAATTTGTGTAAAGTGCTTAATTTGTGTAAAGTGCATTAATTGCTTTAATTGTAATAATAGCATTAATTAGCATTAATTGCGTAATTGCATAATTGTCATGAATTGTATAATGTGTAAATTGTGAAATTGGGGTGCATGAAGTGTTTAAATCTGTGAAGTGCTAATTTGTGTAAATTGCTTAAGTTCTGGTGAAGTTTTAATTTCCCCATTGACTTATAATGGGCTAATAATTAGCATAAATTGCGCTAAATCTCGAAAACTGTAAAATTTGTAAAACCAAAAATACAAGCAGAAATTCCTTAACGAGCTGAACGACTGATACCAAGATTGTGATAATTGCTTAAAGTGTGATAAAGTTTTTACGTGCCGAAAAACGTACGGAAGTGGACATAAACTATAATAATAATAATAATAATAAAGAAAACAGGAAAACAATAGTGTGGAATGCATTGTAATGCATTCACACAATAAAGAGAAACAGATCACTATAGTGTGAATGCATTGTAATGCATTCACACAATAAAGAGAAACAGGATCACTATAGTGTGAATGCATTGTAATGCATCACACAATAAGAGAAACAGGATCACTATAGTGTGAATGCATTGAATGCATTCACACAATAATAAAAAAACAGGATCACTATAGTGTGACATGTAATGCATTCACACAATAAAGAGAAACAGGAAAACAATAGTGTGAATGCATTGTAATGCATTCACACAATAATATTTAAAGAGAAACAGGATCACAATAGTGTGAATGCATTGTAATGCATTCACACAATAACTACAAAAGTGCATTACCTCCGATAATGCATGTGTGAATGCATTTTTGCTGGAAATGCTAGCTGTAATTAGCATTAATTGCGTTAATTTGCATTAATTGTATGAATTGTTGAATTGTGTAAATTGTATAAGGTGCATAAAGTGTTAAATTCTGTAAAAGTGCTTAAGTTGTGTAAAGTGCATTAAAAGTTGTAAATTAGCCAAAAAAGCTAACACATTGCTAATTGCTAGCTTAACCCTGAATTAGCACAAAAAACCAAAAAAGTTGCCCAAATTAGCCAAAAAAGCTAACACGTCGCTAATTTGCTAGCTTAAACCTGAATTAGCCAAAAAAACCAAAAAAGTTGCCAAATTAGCCAAAAAAGCTAACACATTGCAAATATGCTAGCTTATCCCTAAAATAGCCCAAAAAAACCTAAAAAGTTGCCAAATTAGCCAAAAAAGCTAACACGTTGCTAATATGCTAGCTTAACCCTTAATTAGCACAAAAAAACCAAAAAAGTTGCCAAATTAGCCAAAAAAGCTAACACGTTGCTAATATGTTAGCTTAAACCTGAATTAGCCCAAAAAAACCCAAAAAGTTGCCAAATTAGCCAAAAAAGGTAACACATTGCTAATATGCTAGCTTAACTCCAAATTAGCCCAAAAAAACCTAAAAAGTAGCCAAATTAGCCAAAAAAGCTAACACGTTGATAATATGTTAGCTTAACTTCCAAATTAGCCCAAAAAAACCTAAAAAGTTGCCAAATTAGCCAAAAAAGCTAACACGTTGCTAATATGTTAGCTTAAACCTGAATTAGCCCAAAAAAACCAAAAAAGTTGCCAAATTAGCCAAAAAAGCTAACACGTTGCTAATATGTTAGCTTAACTCCAAATTAGCCCAAAAAAACCCAAAAAGTTGCCAAATTAGCCAAAAAAGCTAACACGTTGCTAATATGTTAGCTTAAATCCAAATTAGCCCAAAAACCTAAAAAGTACCAAATTAGCCAAAAAAGCAACACGTTGCTAATATGTTAGCTAAACCTGAATTAGCCCTAAAAACCTAAAAAAGTTGCCAAATTAGCCAAAAAAGCTAACTCGTTGCTAATATGCTAGCTAACTCCAAATTAGCCCCAAAAAACCTAAAGAGTAGCCCAATTAGC
Source organism: Oryzias javanicus (assembly GCA_003999625.1). Taxonomy (NCBI): domain Eukaryota; kingdom Metazoa; phylum Chordata; class Actinopteri; order Beloniformes; family Adrianichthyidae; genus Oryzias; species Oryzias javanicus. Next base: position 3,380 of record ML136651.1, read on the forward strand.
CAAAAAAAGCTAACACGTTGCTAATATGTAGCTTAACCCTTAATTAGCACAAAAAACCAAAAAAGTTGCCAAATTAGCCAAAAAAGCTAACACGTTGCTAAATGCTAGCTTAAACCTCAATTAGCCCAAAACCAAAAAAAGTTGCTAAATTAGCCAAAAAAGCTAACACATTGCTAATATGTTAGCTTAACTCCAAATAGCCCAAAAAAAACAAAAAAGTTGCAAATTAGCCAAAAGCTAACACGTTGCTAATATGTTAGCTTAACTCCAAATTAGCCCAAAAAAACCAAAAAAGTTGCCAAATTAGCCAAAAAAGCTAACACGTTGCTAATGTGCTAGCTTAAACTCCAAATTAGCCCAAAAAAACAAAAAAGTTGCCAAATTAGCCAAAAAAGCTAACACGTTGCTAATTTGCTAGCTTAAACCTGAATTAGCCCAAAAAACCAAAAAAGTTGCCAAATTAGCAAAAAAAAGCTAACACATTGCTAATATGCTAGCTTAACTCCACATTAGCCCAAAAAAACCAAAAAAGTTGCCAAATTAGCCAAAAAAGCTAACACGTTGCTAATATGTTAGCTTAAACCTGAATTAGCCCAAAAAAACCAAAAAAGTTGCCAAATTAGCCAAAAAACTAACACGTTGCTAATATGCTAGCTTATCCCTAAAATAGCCAAAAAAAACCCCTAAAAAGTTGCCAAATTAGCCAAAAAAGCTAACACGTTGCTAATATGTTAGCTTAACCCTTAATTAGCACAAAAAAACCAAAAAAGTTGCCAAATTAGCAAAAAAAGCTAACACATTGCTAATATGCTAGCTTAACTCCACATTAGCCCAAAAAACCAAAAAAGTTGCCAAATTAGCCAAAAAAGCTAACACATTGCTAATATGTTAGCTTAACTCCAAATTAGCCCAAAAAAACAAAAAAAAGTTGCCAAATTAGCAAAAAAAGCTAACACATTGCTAATATGCTAGCTTAACTCCACATTAGCCCAAAAAACCAAAAAAGTTGCTAAATTAGCCAAAAAAGCTAACACATTGCTAATATGTTAGCTTAACTCCAAATTAGCCCAAAAAAACAAAAAAAGTTGCCAAATTAGCCAAAAAAGCTAACACGTTGCTAATTTGCTAGCTTAAACCTGAATTAGCCCAAAAAACCAAAAAAGTTGCCAAATTAGCAAAAAAAGCTAACACATTGCTAATATGCTAGCTTAACTCCACATTAGCCCAAAAAAACCAAAAAAGTTGCCAAATTAGCCAAAAAAGCTAACACGTTGCTAATATGTTAGCTTAACTCCAAATTAGCCCAAAAAAACCTAAAAAGTTGCCAAATTAGCCAAAAAAGCTAACACGTTGCTAATATGTTAGCTTAAACCTGAATTAGCCCAAAAAAAAAACCAAAAAAGTTGCCAAATTAGCCAAAAAAGCTAACACGTTGCTAATATGCTAGCTATTCCCTAAAATAGCCCAAAAAAAAACCAAAAAGTTGCCAAATTAGCCAAAAAAGCTAACACGTTGCTAATATGTTAGCTTAACCCTTAATTAGCACAAAAAAACCAAAAAAGTTGCCAAATTAGCAAAAAAAGCTAACACATTGCTAATATGCTAGCTTAACTCCACATTAGCCCAAAAAAACGAAAGTTGCCAAATTAGCCAAAAAAGCTAACACGTTGCTAATATGTTAGCTTAACTCCAAATTAGCCCAAAAAAACCAAAAAAGTTGCCAAATTAGCCAAAAAAGCTAACACGTTGCTAATATGCTAGCTTATCCCTAAAATAGCCCAAAAAAAACCCTAAAAAGTTGCCAAATTAGCCAAAAAAGCTAACACGTTGCTAATTTGCTAGCTTAAACCTGAATTAGCCCAAAAAACCAAAAAAGTTGCCAAATTAGCCAAAAAAGCTAACACATTGCTAATATGCTAGCTTAACTCCACATTAGCCCAAAAACCAAAAAAGTTGCCAAATTAGCCAAAAAAGCTAACACGTTGCTAATATGTTAGCTTAACTCCAAATTAGCCCAAAAAAACCAAAAAAGTTGCCAAATTAGCCAAAAAAGCTAACACGTTGCTAATTTGCTAGCTTAAACCTGAATTAGCCCAAAAAACCAAAAAAGTTGCCAAATTAGCAAAAAAAAGCTAACACATTGCTAATATGCTAGCTTAACTCCACATTAGCCCAAAAAAACCAAAAAAGTTGCCAAATTAGCCAAAAAAGCTAACACGTTGCTAATGTGCTAGCTTAAACCTGAATTAGCCCAAAAAAACCTAAAAAGTAGCCAAATTAGCCAAAAAAGCTAACATGTTGCTAATATGTTAGCTTAACTCCAAATTAGCCCAAAAAAAACCTAAAAAGTTGCCAAATTAGCCAAAAAAGCTAACTCGTTGCTAATATGTTAGCTTAACTCCAAATTAGCCCCAAAAAACCTAAAACGTAGCCAAATTAGCCAAAAAAGCTAACACGTTGCTAATATGCTAGCTTAAACCTGAATTAGCCCAAAAAAACCTAAAAAGTTGCCAAATTAGCCAAAAAAGCTAACACGTTGCTAATTTGCTAGCTTAAACCTGAATTAGCCCAAAAAAACCTAAAAAGTTGCCAAATTAGCCAAAAAAGCTAACACGTTGCTAATATGTTAGCTTAAGTCCAAAGTAGCCCAGAAAAACCTCAAAAGTTGCCAAAATTGCGCTAATTTACCTTAATTAGCATTAATTACTGTTAATTACCGTTAATATGCGTTAATTAGTTTATATTGTATTAATTACTTTAATTGAATTAATTGTATAAAGTGTTTAAATTCTGTAAAGTGCTTAAGTTGTATAAAGTGCTTCATTTGTGTAAAGTGCATTAATTGCTTTAATTGCAGTATTTAGCATTAATTAGCATTAATTAACGTTAATTTGTATGAATTAGCATAATTGCTAAAATTGTGTAAATTGTATTAATTGCATAAAGTGTTTAAATTCTGTAAGTGCTTAAGTTGTGTAAAGTGCTTAATTTGTGTAAAGTGCATTAATTGCTTTAATTGTAGTAATTAGCATTAATTAGCATTAATTGCGTTAATTTGCATTAATTGTATTAATTTGCATTAATTGTATTAATTTGTATGAAATGTGTAAATTGTGTAAGGTGCATAAAGTGTTTAAATTCTGTGAAGTGCTTAATTTGTGTAAAGTGCTTAATTTGTGTAAAGTGCATTAATTGCTTTAATTGTAGTAATTAGCATTAATTAGCATTAATTGCGTTAATTTGCATTAATTGTATTAATTTGTATGAATTGTGTAAATTGTGTAAGGTGCATAAATTGTTTAAATTCTGTGAAGTGCTTAATTTGTGTAAATTGCTTAAGTTCTGTGAAGTTTTAAATTTCCCATTGACTATAAATGGGCTAATAATTAGCATAAATTGCGCTAAATCTCGAAAACTGTAAAATTTGTGAAAACCAAAAATACAAGCAGGAATGTCCTTAACGAGCCGAACGTTTTGATACCAAGATTGCGTAACTTGCATAAAGTGTGCTTGAGTTTTTACGTGCCGAAAAACGTACGGAAGAAAACTTGAACGATCACAATAGTGTGAATGCATTGTAATGCATTCACACAATAATAAAGAGAAACAGGATCACTATAGTGTGAATGCATTGTAATGCATTCACACAACTAGAAATTGCATTACCTCCGATAATGCATGTGTGAATGCATCGTGCCTGGAAAGCTAGTGTAATTAGCATTAATTGCGTTAATTTGTGTAACTTGTGTAGTTGTAATAATGTGTAGTAAAAGCATGAATTTGCTGACATGCTGGATGTGTAAAATTGCTTAAAATGCTGAATTTGCTTAAAATTTGCTCAATTGTGTAAAATTGTGTAGTTGTGTAAAGTGTGTTAAATTTGTGTAACTTGTGTAATTTAATAATGTGTAGTAAAAGCATGAATTTGCTTAACATGCTGGATGTGTAAAATGCATAAATTTGAATTTGCTTTAAATTTTCATAAATTTGTGTAAATTGTGTAGTTGTGTAAAGGTGTGTTAATTTGTGTAACTTGTGTAGTTGTAATAATGTGTAGTAAAAGCATGAATTTGCTGAACATGCTGGATGTGTAAAATTGCTTAAAATGCGGAATTTGCTGAAAATTTGCACAAATTTGTGTAAAATTGTGTAAAACTGTGTAGTTGTGTAAAATTGTGTTAAATTTGTGTATTGTGTAGTTGTAATATTGTGTAGTAAAGGCATGGATTTCCTGAAGTTGCTGGATGTGTAAACTGCTTAAATTGCATAAAGTGTGTATTTGCAGGAATTTGTAAAAATCATATTAGTTATAATGGGCTGAAAAACGCACAAATTGTGTAACTACGCAAAAACTGTAAAGTTCACAACTTAATAATACAAGCATCAATGTGAGGAGCCGGACGTTTTGATACCAGATTGTGTAAGTTTGCATAAAGTGTGATAAAGTTTTTACGTTCCAAAAAACGTACGGAAGATGAAATAAATAATAATAATAACTAGAAATTGCATTACCTCCGATAATGCATGTGTGAATGCATTCTTGCTGGAAATGCTAGCTGTAATTAGCATTAATTGCGTTAATTTGCATTAATTGTATGAATTTGTATGAAATGTGTAAATTGTGTAAGGTGCATAAAGTGTTTAAATTCTGTGAAGTGCTTGATTTGTGTAAAGTGCATTAATTGCTTTAATTGTAGTAATTAGCATTAATTAGCATTAATTGCGTTAATTTGCATTAATTGTATGAATTTGTATGAATTGTGTAAATTGTGTAAGGTGCATGAAGTGTTTAAATTCTGTGAAGTGCTTAATTTGTGTAAATTGCTTAAGTTCTGTGAAGTTTAAATTTCCCATTGACTTATAATGGGCTAATAATTAGCATAAATTGCGCTAAATCTCGAAAAACTGTAAAATTTGTGAAACTAAAAATACAAGCAGGAATGTCCTTAACGAGCCGAACGGACTGATACCAAGATTGTGATAATTGCTTAAAGTGTGATAAAGTTTTTACGTGCCGAAAAACGTACGGAAGATGACATAAACTATAATAATAATAACTAGAAATTGCATTACCTCCGATAATGCATGTGTGAATGCATCGTTGCTGGAAATGCTAGCTGTAATTAGCATTAATTGCGTTAATTTGCATTAATTGTATTAATTTGTATGAAATGTGTAAATTGTGTAAGTTGCATAAAGTGTTTAAATTCTGTGAAGTGCTTGATTTGTGTAAAGTGCATTAATTGCTTTAATTGTAGTAATTAGCATTAATTAGCATTAATTGCGTTAATTTGCATTAATTGTATTAATTTGTATGAATTGTGTAAATTGTGTAAGGTGCATGAAGTGTTTAAATTCTGTGAAGTGCTTAATTTGTGTAAATTGTTTAAGTTCTGTGAAGTTTTAATTTCCCATTGACTTATAATGGGCTAATAATTAGCATAAATTGCGCTAAATCTCGAAAACTGTAAAATTTGTGAAAACTAAATACAAGCAGGAATGTCCTTAACGAGCTGGACGGACTGATACCAAGATTGTGATAATTGCTTAAAGTGTGATAAAGTTTTTACGTGCCGAAAAACGTACGGAAACTGACATAAACTATAATAATAATAATAACTAGAAAGTGCATTACCTCCGATAATGCATGTGTGAATGCATTTTTGCTGGAAATGCTAGCTGTAATTAGCATTAATTGCGTTATTTGCATTAATTGTATGAATTTGTATGAATTGTGTAAATTGTTAAGGTGCATAAAGTGTTTAAATTCTGTAAAGTGCTTAAGTTGTGTAAAGTGCATTAAAAGTTGTAATTAGCCAAAAAAGCTAAACATTGCTAATTTGCTAGCCTAACCCTGAATTAGCACAAAACCAAAAAAGTTGCCAAATTAGCCAAAAAAGCTAACATGTTGCTAATTTGCTAGCTTAAACCTGAATTAGCCCAAAAAAACAAAAAGTTGCCAATTAGCCAAAAAGCTAACACGTTGCTAATATGCTAGCTTATCCCTAAAATAGCCCAAAAAATCTAAAAAGTTGCCAATTAGCCAAAAAGCTAACACGTTGCTAATATGCTAGCTTAACCTTAATTAGCACAAAAAAAACAAAAAGTTGCCAAATTAGCCAAAAAAGCTAACACGTTGCTAATATGTTAGCTTAAACCTGAATTAGCCCAAAAAACCAAAAAAGTTGCCAAATTAGCAAAAAAAGCTAACACGTTGCTAATATGCTATCTTAACTCCAAATTAGCCCAAAAAAACTAAAAAGTAGCCAAATTAGCCAAAAAGCTAACACGTTGCTAATATGTTAGCTTAACTCAAATTAGCCCAAAAAAACCTAAAAAGTAGCCAAATTAGCAAAAAAGCTAACACGTTGCTAATATGTTAGCTTAAACCTGAATTAGCCCAAAAAAACCAAAAAAGTTGCCAAATTAGCCAAAAAGCTAACACGTTGCTAATATGCTAGCTTAACTCCAAATTAGCCCAAAAAAACCTAAAAAGTAGCCAAATTAGCCAAAAAAGCTAACACGTTGCTAATACGTTAGCTTAACTCCAAATTAGCCCAAAAAAACCTAAAAAGAAGCCAAATTAGCCAAAAAGCTAACACGTTGCTAATATGTTAGCTTAACTCCAAATTAGCCCAAAAAACCTAAAAAGTTGCCAAATTAGCCAAATAAGCTAACACGTTGCTAATTTGCTAGCTTAAACCTGAATTAGCCCAAAAAAACCAAAAAAGTTGCTAAATTAGCCAAAAAAGCTAACACGTTGCTAATATGCTAGCTTAACTCCAAATTAGCCCAAAAAAACCTAAAAAGTAGCCAAATTAGCCAAAAAAGCTAACACGTTGCTAATATGCTAGCTTAAACCTGAATTAGCCCAAAAAAACCTAAAAAGTTGCCAAATTAGCCAAAAAGCTAACACGTTGCTAATTTGCTAGCTTAAACCTGAATTAGCCCAAAAAAACCTAAAAAGTAGCCAAATTAGCCAAAAAGCTAAGATGTTGCTAATATGTTAGCTTAAGTCCAAAGTAGCCAGAAAACCTCAAAAGTTGCCAAATTGCGCTAATTTACCTTAATTAACATTAATTACTGTTAATTACCGTTAATATGCGTTAATTAGTATATATTGTATTAATTGCTTTAATTGCATTAATTGTATAAAGTGTTTAAATTCTGTAAAGTGCTTAAGTTGTGTAAAGTGCTTAATTTGTGTAAAGTGCATTAATTGCTTTAATTGTAGTAATTAGCATTAATTAGCATTAATTGCGTTAATTTGCATTAATTGTATTAATTTGCATTAATTGTATTAATTTGTATGAAATGTGTAAATTGTGTAAGGTGCATAAAGTGTTTAAATTCTGTGAAGTGCTTAATTTGTGTAAAGTGCATTAATAGCTTTAATTGTAGTAATTAGCATTAATTAGCAATAATTAGCATTAATTGTGTTAATTTGCATTAATTGTATTAATTTTGTATGAAATGTGTAAATTGTGTAAGGTGCATAAAGTGTTTAAATTCTGTGAAGTGCTTAATTTGTGTAAAGTGCATTAATTGCTTTAATTGTAGTAATTAGCATTAATTAGCATTTATTGTGTTAATTTGCGTTAATTGTATGAATTTGTATGAATTGTGTAAATTGTGTAAGGTGCATGAAGTGTTTAAATTCTGTGAAGTGCTTAATTTGTGTAAATTGCTTAAGTTCTGTGAAGTTTTAAATTTCCCCATTGACTTATAATGGGCTAATAATTAGCATAAATTGCGCTAAATTTCGAAAACTGTAAAATTTGTGAAAACCAAAAATACAAGCAGGAATGTCCTTAACGAGCTGAACGGACTGATACTAAGATTGTGATAATTGCTTAAAGTGTGATAAAGTTTTTACGTGCCGAAAAACGTACGGAAGATGACATAAACTATAATAATAATAACTAGAAAAGTGCATTACCTCCGATAATGCATGTGTGAATGCATTTTGCGGAATGTGGTTGCTGAAGATGCGGAAGATTTTTGCTTAAAATCTGCACAAAAACCTTAAAAGCTGCCAAATTAGCCAAAAAAGCTAACATGTTGCTAATTTGTTAGCTTAAACCTGAATTAGCCCAAAAAAACCAAAAAAGTTGCCGAATTAGCGAAAAAAGCTAACACTTTGCTAATTTGCTAGCTTAAACCTGAATTAGCCCAAAAAACCTAAAAAGTAGCCAAATTAGCCAAAAAAAGTTAACCCGTTGCTAATATGTTAGCTTGACTCCAAAATAGCTCAAAAAAACCTAAAAAGTAGCCAAATTAGCCAAAAAAGCTAACACGTTGCTAATATGCTAGCTTAAACCTGAATTAGCCCAAAAAACCAAAAAAGTTGCCAAATTAGCCAAAAAAGGTAACACCTTGCTAATATGCTAGCTTAAACCTAAATTAGCACAAAAAAACTAAAAAGTAGCCAAATTAACCAAATAAGCTAACACGTTGCTAATATGCTATCTTAAACCTAAATTAGCACAAAAAAACCTAAAAAGTTGCCAAATTAGCCAAAAAAGCTAACATGTTGCTAATATGTTAGCTTAACTCCAAATTAGCCCAAAAAAACCTAAAAAGTAGCCAAATTAGCCAAAAAAGCTAACTCGTTGCTAATATGTTAGCTTGACTCCAAATTAGCTAAAAAAAACCTAAAAAGCTGCCAAATTAGCCAAAAAAGCTAACATGTTGCTAATATGTTAGCTTAAACCTGAATTAGCACAAAAAAAACAAAAAAGTTGCCAAATTAGCGAAAAAAGCTAACACTTTGCTAATTTGCTAGCTTAAACCTGAATTAGCCCAAAAAAACCTAAAAAGTAGCCAAATTAGCCAAAAAAGATAACCCGTTGCTAATATGTTAGCTTGACTCCAAAATAGCTCAAAAAAACCTAAAAAGTAGCCAAATTAGCCAAAAAAAGCTAACGCGTTGCTAATATGCTAGCTTAAACCTGAATTAGCCCAAAAAAACCAAAAAAGTTGCCAAATTAGCCAAAAAAGGTAACACCTTGCTAATATGCTAGCTTAAACCTAAATTAGCACAAAAAAACCTAAAAAGTAGCCAAATTAACCAAATAAGCTAACACGTTGCTAATATGCTATCTTAAACCTAAATTAGCACAAAAAAACCTAAAAAGTTGCCAAATTAGCCAATAAAGCTAACATGTTGCTAATATGTTAGCTTAACTCCAAATTAGCCCAAAAAAACCTAAAAAGTAGCCAAATTAGCCAAAAAAGCTAACTCGTTGCTAATATGTTAGCTTGACTCCAAATTAGCTAAAAAAAACCTAAAAAGTAGCCAAATTAGCCAAAAAAGCTAACATGTTGCTAATATGCTAGCTTAAACCTGAATTAGCACAAAAAAACCTAAAAAGTAGCCAAATTAGCCAAAAAAGCTAACACGTTGCTAATATGTTAGCTTAAACCTGATTTAGCCTAAAAAAACCAAAAAAGTTGCCAAATTAGCCAAAAAAGTTAACCCGTTGCTAATATGTTAGCTTAACTCCAAATTAGCCCAAAAAAAACAAAAAAAGTTGCCAAATTAGCCAAAAAAGCTAACACGTTGCTAATATGTTAGCTTAACTCCAAATTAGCCCAAAAACCTAAAAAGTGGCCAAATTAGCCAAAAAAGCTAACACGTTGCTAATATGCTAGCTTAAACCTGAATTAGCCCAAAAAAACTAAAAAGTTGCCAAATTAGCCAAAAAAGCTAACACGTTGCTAATATGCTAGCTTAACTCCAAATTAGCCCAAAAAAACCTAAAAAGTTGCCAAATTAGCCAAAAAAGCTAACACGTTGCTAATATGCTAGCTTAACTCCAAAATAGCCCAAAAAAACCAAAAAAGTTGCCAAATTAGCCAAAAAAGCTAACACGTTGCTAATATGCTAGCTTATACCTGAATTAGCCCAAAAAAACCAAAAAAGTTGCCAAGTTAGCCAAAAAAGCTAACACGTTGCTAATATGCTAGCTTAACTCCAAATTAGCCCAAAAAAACCTAAAAAGTTGCCAAATTAGCCAAAAAAGCTAACACGTTGCTAATATGCTAGTTAACTCCAAAATAGCCCAAAAAACCTAAAAGTTGCCAAATTAGCCGAAAAAGCATAAGTGCAGAAAGTTTTATAACGATTTGAAAATGTTCCTTTTGACATAACATAGGCTAACAATTAGCATAAATTGCGCAAATCGCAAAAACGTAAAATTTGCGAAAACCAAAACACAAGCTATAATGTCCTCAACGAGCTGAACGTTTTATACCAAGATTTCACAAGTGTAAAAAGTGTACAAAGTTTTATAACAATTTTAAAAATGTCCATTAATTGTCAATGAGGCTAATAAACTAGCATAGATTGCGTTAAAATCGTTACGTGTATGAATTTCAAAAGTACAAGCATGTCCTGAACAAGCTGAACGTTTTGATACCAATATTGCACAAGTGTAAAAAGTGCACAAAGTTTTATAACAATTTTAAAAATGTCCATTAATTGTCAATGAGGCTAGTAAACTAGCATAGATTGCGTTAAAATCGTTACGTGTATGAATTTCAAAAGTACAAGCTATAATGTCCTGAACAAGCTGAACGTTTTGATACCAAGATTGCATAGTGTTAAAAAGTTGCACAAAGTTTATAACAATTTTAAAAGTCCATTAATGTCAATGAGGCTAGTAAACTAGCATAGATTGCAGTTAAAATCGTACGTGTATGAATTTCCAAAAGACAAAGCATACAATGTCCTGAAACAAAGCTGAACGTTTTGATACCAATATTGCACAAGTGTAAAAAGTGCACAAAGTTTTATAACGATTTTAAAAATGTCCATTAATTGTCAATGAGGCTAGGTAAACTAGCATAGATTGCGTTAAAAATCGTTTACGTGTATGAATTCCAAAAGTACAAGCACGAATGTCCTGAACGAGGCTGCGAACGTTTTGATACCAATATGCACAAGTGTAAAAAGTGCACAAAGTTTTATAACAATTTTAAAAATGTCCATTTAATTGTCAATGAGGCTAGTAATTTGCATAATTTGCGTAAAAACCGTAAATTTTAAGAATACCAAAAATACATTTATGAATCCTAAATTTGCAGAACATTTTGATAACAATATTGCACAAGTTTAAAAAGTGGCACAAAGTTTTATAACGATTTTAAAAATTCCATTCATTTTCAATGAGGCTAGTAATTTGCATAATTTGCGTAAAAACCGTAAATTTTAAGAATTTCAAAAAATACATTTATGAATGTCCTAAATTGGCAGAACATTTTTGATAACAATATTTGCATAAGTTGCATAAGTGCAGAAATTTTTATAACAATTTGAAAAATTTTCCCATTGACTTAACATAGGGCCAAAAATTAGCATAAATTGCGCAAAATCGCGAAAACCGTAAAATTTGCGAAAACCAAAAGTACAAGCAGCAATGTCCTGAACGACCCGAACGTTTTGATACCAAGATTGCGTAAATTGCATAAAGTGTGCTTAAGTTTTTACCCGTCAAAAAACGTACGGAAGAACTCGTAAATAATAATAATAATATTTAAAGAGAAACAGGATCACAATAGTGTGAATGCATTGAATGCATTCACACAATAAAGAGAAACAGGAAAACAATAGTGTGAATGCATTGTAATGCATTCACACAATAATAAAGAGAAACAGGATCACTATAGTGTGAATGCATTGTAATGCATTCACACAACTAGAAATTGCATTACCTCCGATAATGCATGTGTGAATGCATCGTCGCTGGAAATGCTAGCTGTAATTAGCATTAATTGCGTTAATTTGCATTAATTGTATTAATTTGTATGAAATGTGTAAATTGTGTAAGTTGCATAAAGTGTTTAAATTCTGTGAAGTGCTTGATTTGTGTAAAGTGCATTAATTGCTTTAATTGTAGTAATTAGCATTAATTAGCATTAATTGCGTTAATTTGCATTAATTGTATTAATTTGTATGAATTGTGTAAATTGTGTAAGGTGCATGAAGTGTTTAAATTCTGTGAAGTGCTTAATTTGTGTAAATTGCTTAAGTTCTGTGAAGTTTTAAATTTCCCCATTGACTTATAATGGGCTAATAATTAGCATAAATTGCGCTAAATCTCGAAAACTGTAAAATTTGTGAAAACCAAAAATACAAGCAGGAATGTCCTTAACGAGCTGAACGGACTGATACCAAGATTGTGATAATTGCTTAAAGTGTTCTTGAGTTTTTACGTGCCGAAAAACGTACGGAAACTGACATAAACTATAATAATAATAACTAGAAATTGCATTACCTCCGATAATGCATGTGTGAATGCATTCTTGCTGGAAATGCTAGCTGTAATTAGCATTAATTAGCATTAATTGCGTTAATTTGCATTAATTGTATGATTTTGTATGAAATGTGTAAATGTGTAAGGTGCATAAAGTGTTTAAATTCTGTGAAAGTGCTTGATTTGTGTAAAGTGCATTAATTGCTTTAATTGTAGTAATTAGCATTAATTAGCATTAATTGCGTTAATTTGCATTAATTGTATGAATTTGTATGAATTGTGTAAATTGTGTAAGGTGCATGAAGTGTTTAAATTCTGTGAAGTGCTTAATTTGTGTAAATTGCTTAAGTTCTGTGAAGTTTTAAATTTCCCCATTGACTTATAATGGGCTAATAATTAGCATAAATTGCGCTAAATCTCGAAAACTGTAAAATTTGTGAAAACTAAAAATACAAGCAGGAATGTCCTTAACGAGCCGAACGGACTGATACCAAGATTGTGATAATTGCTTAAAGTGTGATAAAGTTTTTACGTGCCGAAAAACGTACGGAAGATGACATAAACTATAATAATAATAACTAGAAAAGTGCATTACCTCCGATAATGCATGTGTGAATGCATTTTTGCTGGAAATGCTAGCTGTAATTAGCATTAATTGCGTTAATTTGCAATAATTGTATGAATTTGTATGAATCGTGTAAATTGTATAAGATGCATAAAGTGTTTAAATTCTGTAAAGTGCTTAAGTTGTGTAAAGTGCATTAAAAGTTGTAGATTAGCCAAAAAAGCTAACACGTTGCTAATATGTTAGCTTAACTCCAAATTAGCCCAAAAAAACCAAAAAAGTTACCAAATTAGCCAAAAAAGCTAACACGTTGCTAATATGTTAGCTTAACTCCAAATTAGCCCAAATAAACCAAAAAAGTTGCCAAATTAGCCAAAAAAGCTAACACGTTGCTAATGTGCTAACTGAAGCCTGAATTAGCACAAAAAAACCTAAAAAGTTGCCAAATTAGCCAAAAAAGCTAACACGTTGCTAATTTGCTAGCTTAAACCTGAATTAGCCAAAAAACCAAAAAAGTTGCTAAATTAGCCAAAAAAGCTAACACGTTGCTAATATGTTAGCTTAACTCCAAATTAGCCCAAAAAAACCTAAAAAGTAGCCAAATTAGCCAAAAAAGCTAACACGTTGCTAATATGCTAGCTTAAACCTGAATTAGCCCAAAAAAACCATAAAAGTTGCCAAATTAGCCAAAAAAGCTAACACGTTGCTAATATGCTAGCTTTAACCTGAATTAGCCCAAAAAACCAAAAAAGTTGCCAAATTAGCCAAAAAAGCTAACACGTTGCTAATTTGCTAGCTTAAACCTGAATTAGCCCAAAAAAACCAAAAAAGTTGCTAAATTAGCCAAAAAACCTAACACGTTGCTAATATGTTAGCTTAACTCCAAATTAGCCAAAAAAACCTAAAAAGTAGCCAAATTAGCCAAAAAAGCTAACACGTTGCTAATATGCTAGCTTAAACCTGAATTAGCCCAAAAAAACCATAAAAGTTGCCAAATTAGCCAAAAAAAGCTAACACGTTGCTAATATGCTAGCTCAAACCTGAATTAGCCCAAAAAAAACCAAAAAAGTTGCCAAATTAGCCAAAAAAAGCTAACACGTTGCTAAATTGCTAGCCTAAACCTGAATTAGCCCAAAAAAAACCAAAAAAGTTGCTAAATTAGCCAAAAAAGCTAACACGTTGCTAATATGTTAGCTTAACTCCAAATTAGCCCAAAAAAACCTAAAAAGTAGCCAAATTAGCCAAAAAAGCTAACACGTTGCTAATATGCTAGCTTAAACCTGAATTAGCCCAAAAAAACCATAAAATTGCCAAATTAGCCAAAAAAGCTAACACGTTGCTAATATGCTAGCTTAAACCTGAATTAGCCCCAAAAAACCTAAAAAGTTGCCAAATTAGCCAAAAAAGCTAAGACGTTGCTAATATGTTAGCTTAAGTCCAAAGTAGCCCAGAAAAACCTCAAAAGTTGCCAAAATTGCGCTAATTTACCTTAATTAGCATTAATTACTGTTAATTACCGTTAATATGCGTTAATTAGTATATATTGTATTAATTACTTTAATTGCATTAATTGTATGAAGTTTTAAATTCATTAAAGTGCTTAAGTTTGTGTAAAGTGGCAAATTAAATTTGTAGTAATTAGCATTAATTCGCATTAATTTGCGTTAATTTGCATTAATTGTATTTAATTTGCATTAATTATTGGTTGTTAATTTGTATTGAATTGTGTAAAATTGGTGTAAGGTGCATGAAGTGTTTAAATTCTGTGAAGTGCTTAATTTGTGTAAATTGCTCAAGTTCTGTGAAGTTTTAAATTTCCCCATTGACTTATAATGGGCTAATAATTAGCATAAATTGCGCTAAATCTCAAAAACTGTAAAATTTGTGAAAACCAAAAATACAAGCAGAAATGTCCTTAACGAGCTGAACGGACTGATACCAAGATTGTGATAATTGCTAGTGTGCTTTGAGTTTTTACGTGCCGAAAAACGTACGGAAGATGACATAAACTATAATAATAATAAAGAGAAACAGGATCACTATAGTGTGAATGCATTGTAATGCATTCACACAATAAAGAGAAACAGGAAAACAATAGTGTGAATGCATTGTAATGCATTCACACAATAAAGAGAAACAGGATCACTATAGTGTGAATGCATTGTAATGCATTCACACAATAAAGAGAAACAGGAAAACAATAGTGTGAATGCATTGTAATGCATTCACACAATAATAATAATAATAAAGAGAAACAGGATCACTATAGTGTGAATGCATTGCAATGCATTCACACAATAATAAAGAGAAACAGGAAAACAATAGTGTGAATGCATTGTAATGCATTCACACAATAATAATAAAGAGAAACAGGATCACAATAGTGTGAATGCATTGAATGCATTCACACAATAACTAAACCAACCAGTATAAGAATGCTGAGGACAAAGAGGGGGGAAAAGAACATAAATAAATAGAAGAAAATTAAAATGACTGCTGGATATCACCTGGAACCCGCAGCTTCAGCTCCACGTTGCAGGTATGTTCACTGCATCCACCTGAGACCCGTTTCAAGAAGCAGGTTCAACCTGTTGAAACCTGAACTCAGAGTCCGTGGACTCAAAATTCTCAAACTTAGAGTTTTCGGTTCCAATGTCATTATAACTTTCAACTTTACCTCACTCTGACTCCTTATAATACAAAGCAACAATTAATCGATCGTTACATTTGTTGTCGACTATTTTAGTCGTCGATTAGTCGACTAATCGTGGCATTTGTGCACAGTATCTTCAGACAGGTGTCTTCCCCGCTGCCTTTAAAACAGCAGTGAGACCTCTTTTAAAAACTATCAACCAGAATCCAACTTACCATTATAGAAATGACAGAAAAAAAATGTTTTTGTCCAGTTAATGATTAGACTGACGACGCAGTGATTTTGCCTCCAAGAAGAACTTACAGTCTACAGCTGGGGCGGAGCTACAAGGGGATCACTGGGTGTCCCCCTATAGTTTGAGTCAGTATTAGTAAAATTACGGACAAAGATTAAGAAATGACTCATATAGGCTTCTTTAAGCATAAAAAAAACAAAAAACAAAATCGTTATTTCAAAAAAATCTTGAGCCCCTCAAATTATTAGTTCCGCCCCTGTATTGTGTATGGCGGTCCGTCTGTCACGTCAGAGTTCTGGCCTCAGTCCAAACCCGTGCTGTTTCTATGCAATGGCAAGAGGAAATTCTTCTTTTTGGAAAACTGTTTTAAGAAGATAGCATTGGTAGATGTTGCTAAACGCCACGGATCATGATTGATGGTTACATTCATTTGTTGGTTTTTGGCACAAGGGCTGCCACGACTAATTTAATAGTCGATAAACTGTTAATCTATTTTATATAGAGTCAGACTGTAGTAAAGTTGAAAGTTATATTGCTATATTCTGCAAGCTTTTTAGACTATTTTGGCCTTTATTAGGATTTATAAGGCAATTTTTTTAGCTAAAATTTTTATCTGCATGCTAGCTATTTTGGCTAATTTAGGCTTTTATGTCTTTCTTTTTTAGGCTAATTTTAAGTTTTGCTAATATTTTAGCTGTATGCTAGCTAAGGGTGTGCCAAAACATCGATATTGCGATATATCGTGACATTTAGTCCTGCGATTGATTCTCGATGGGTTCTCACCAAGTATCAATATTAAATTTTCATTTGAAGTGGCTGTTGCGTCTGAGTCGCGGACCGGAACTAATGCGCAGCTGCGTCGGACTTATTTTGCCAATGCACGCACTCCATCAGGAAAAACACTGGCGAGATACAGGCTCAGTACCGCGTGAGAAAATCATGCCTACCTTTGCTTAATTATCATCCATCTGTAGAAGAGGCAGCCGGTAAGAAGTGAGTTAGTCGTAGCGCTAGAATGACCGCGATCGTTTATTTCCTGTTTGAGCGGTGCGCTGTGGGAACGAGGCGCGTGCTTCGTAGTTGTTTGTGTGTACTTCAGGTACCAGTCGAAATTTTCGCTTTCATGCACTCTGATATTTACTCTGCTGGTGTACGGTGTAACTATGGTAAATTTATGGTGTAAGGTTTTCAAATGAACGTAATAACTTTTTGCTGATGTTAATTTAAAGTCATTCTTAAATAAAAAATGCAGATTTGATGTATGATGTTAAAAAAAATGTAATTAAAACAAAGTACATGAATTCACGGTAAAATAGGGAAGTTGTTAGATAATAGAAGCACTTAAAATTGTATAAATTATTATAGATTCAAGTTGTTTATTGCTAATTTGTAATAGAATTCAAATTTTTAAATATTTATTGCCATTATTATGTGTTTTAGGGTTTTTACCTGTTAACTGCTGACTGACCAAATGGAAAATGAATAAAGATTGGAGAAATAATCTCAATTGTCAGTCTGAGTAAATCAGCCTTTAATTTTGAATGCTTAGCCCTTTTCAAATGTGTGAAATGTGCACAAAAAAATTAGGTAACACTTGACAGAGGTTTGCTAACAGTATTTCTGTGGCATTGCTGATCATGTTTACTATTCTTAACATCGAATTTTACATATAATTCCAATTCAATTGGTGGTAAGTTATAGTATTAGTGATTTTAAGCAACATTAAACAAAAGTGTATATAATTTGTTGCACAAAATAAGACATAAGTTATTTATTATGATTGTGTTTAAAATAAAATGAGGACATATTTTCCCCCAAAAAAGTGTTCTTCTATATAATATTAGTTATTAGAGAGGATTTTTACCAAATATCGCAGTATTGCGATATTATCGATATCGTGAGCCATGTATTGCATATCGTATCGTATCGTGAGGTACCCAGTGATTCCCAGCCCTAATGCTAGCTGTTTTGACTAACTTGGGCTTTTTTCAGTTTTTTGAGCTAATTTGGAAATTGAGTAATATTTTAGTTAGATATCAGCTTCAGCGTTTTCAGCTATCAATTTCAGCATCTTCAGCTATCAGCAATAACATCTTCAGCTGCCTAATTCAGCTCACAGCATTCACACTAGCATTATCGTAGGTAATGTTATCTACCTATTTTTTAAAGTAGTTTGGTTTTAACTTGCAGTTACTGCTGTATACTTGGGCATAAGAACATATAAATCGCTCTAGTTGTAGTCCATCATCTCTGGATTCAGATTTTTGGGTTATTTTTAAGTTTAGCTAACTGGCGGGGACGAGGCAGCCTACAGGAGAGAGGTGGCCTCTCTGGTGACTTGGTGTGAGGACAACAACCTCACCCTCAACACAGACAAGACCAAGGAAATGATAGTGGACATGAGGAGAGAGAGGAGCCCTCATCAGCCGCTGTTCATCCGGGGTCTTGAAGTGGAGAGGGTGAGCAGCTTCAAATATCTTGGGGTCCACCTCAGCCAGGACCTCACCTGGACACTAAACACCACGCAGCTGGTGAAGAAGGCTCATCAGCGGCTGTACTTCCTGAGGAGGCTGAGGAAGTTCGGCATGTCATCAAAGATCCTCAGCAACTTCTACAGCTGCGTTGTTGAGTCCATCCTAACCAGCTGCATAACAGTGTGGTACGGCAGCTCTACCGTCACGGACCGCAAACGCCTGCAGAGAGTGGTGAAGGCTGCGTCCAAGATCACCAGGACTCCTCTGCCCTCACTGCAGAGCATCTACAAGCGCAGGGTCCTGAGGAGAGCTGCTTCCATCATCGGAGACCCCACCCACCCCCAACGAGGTCTGTTCACTCTCCTTCCCTCGGGCCGGAGGTACAGGAGTGTGAAATGCAGGACCAGCAGACTCAGGAACTCATTCTTTCCCTCTGCCATCAGACTCCTAAACAGCTGACAGGAGTCTGCAACAGCAGACTGCACCTTTGCACATCTGGATTATTTATCATATATATATCATTACTGGACTATTCAGCACTATTAATGCACCTTAATAACTGCACATGTACCCCACTATCCAGTTCTGTCAGTCTCCTTTGCACAATAACCGCTGTAAATTGCACAACTGATTTGTAAATATCTTAGTGACTTACATATGCATAGTTTGTTTATTTCGTATATATACCTTGTTTTCAGTCATCCTGTAAATATCCAAAAACTTTTTTTTTATCTTTATGGCATTCAGAGTGAGCTGCAAAGTAAGAATTTCATTGTACAGGGAAACCAGTTTCTTTACTGTACATATGACAATAAACCCTTTGAATCTTGAATTTTAGCTAGATACTGTTTTTTTTTTCTTAGCTCTAGACTATTTGACATTTTTGGACAATTTTTGGAGTTTAGTTTATATTTTTTGCTTCATCCTCACTGTTTTGGGTGTTCTTGGCTTTTTAGGCAATTTGGAGTTTATCTAATAATTTAGCAAAATGCTTGCGTTTTCGCTGATACGGCAACTTCTGGAGTTTTTCTTAGAATAATAGGGCTGCCAAAAACGATAATTTTACTAGTCGACAAATCTATGATTATTTTTTCGATTAGTCGACTAATCAGGTCGCGCGTCTACTGGATGTAAGACACACATCTTAACCATCATTAGCTTTGAACTTGAAACTCTATGCTAACTAAAAATAAAGACAAAAGTTTATTAGGACTTTAATGAATTATACATCTTTTCTTCATTTGTTTCTGGCATTAACACAAGACTTAAATAAAATGAATCTGAATCAACAACATAGACTAAATAAAAGCCTGCAAGTATTTTATTAAAGCTTTAAACACATATTTAATAAAACAAATATTAAGTATTTCAAAACCTATACATTAAAAAATCCCTGAGGATACCTATATAAACAGTGCTTTGAGACATTGTATATTTAAAAAAGGGGATGTAGATATATAAACACTGCTCATAAAAATTAAAGGAACACTTTTTTATCTGGCCTGGCATGAATTGAATTAAACCTGTCTGATCATTTTCTTGTTGGTTCAGCAGCTGAGGGCCTCGTTCATCAATTTCAGCTGTACTGGTGTTCATGGAATTAACAACAGGTGCACTTCAGTGGCAACAATTAGAAACCCTCCAAACAGGACTGGTGTTACATGTGGAGGTCATTTCAAGTTTCTCCCTCTTGATCTTTTTTGGCAGGTTTTCCACTCGTGCTGATTTTGTCTTGTGTAATTCTCTCTACTGGCAGTATGAGGAGATTCCTTAACCCTACAGAAGTTGCACAGTTTGTCCAACTTCTCCAGGATGGAACATCCACACGTGCTGCAGCAAGAAGGTTTAATGTGTCTCCCAGCACAGTCCCCAGAACATGGAGGAGATTTCAGGAGACTGCTGGTTATTCTGGGAGAGCTGGACAGGGCCGTAGAAGGTCCTCAACCCCTCAGCTGGACCGATATCTGCTCCTATGTGCAAGGAGGAACAGGCTGAGCACTGCTCGTGCCCTACAGAATGACCTCCAGAGGGCCACTGGTGTGAATGTCTCTACCCAAACAATCAGGAACAGACTTCATGAAGGTGGCCTGAGGGCTCCACGTCCTGTTGTGGGCCCTGTGCTCACTGCCCAGCACCATGGAGCTCCACTGAAATTTGCTCAAGAACACCAGAATTGGCAAGTCCACCACTGGCGCCCTGTACTTTTCACAGACGAGAACAGGTTCACCCTGAGCACCTGTGATAGACGTGAAAGAGTCTGGAGAAGACAAGGAGAACGTTCTGCTGCCTGCAACGTGGTTCAACATGACAGGTTTGGTGGTGGGTCAGTGATGGTCTGGGGAGGCATATCCATGGAGGGATGCACAGACCTCTACTGCCTAGGAAATGGTGCTCTGACTGCCATAAGGTATCCAGATGAAATCCTTGAACCCATTGTCAGACCCTACGCTGGTGCAGTAGGTTCTGGTTTCCTCCTAATGCACGACAATGCCCGGCCTCACGTGGCAAGAGTCTTAAGTTTGCTCACAACTTTGTTTGCATCATGAATGATCTGTACAGTAGCATGTTGGAGATTAGATTCCAAATGAGTTGAGAGATACAGCCAGCTCCATCGCTCGTGATGGATCAGATGTATTGCCTGTAAATGTTGAATGTCTTGGTGTATTTTATAGTAAGAAGTGACAAACTCTACTCCCTCATAAGAGACGTCATCATGATGTTTACTGCCCACACTGAACTGGATCTAAAGTGATTTAGAACTGTTGCTGATAACATTCCTCCCCATTTAAAATAATCAAAATGATAATCAAGTACACCAGTTCCATCATCATTCTGATCTGAGTCAGCTCTAGACATTTGACCCTCTGGTTCCATCATTACATTATTGTACCTTTGGCACATTTTCAATGAGGAAGATTTTCTTCACTTCCATGAAAGCTGGGTTCTTACATCACTCACAAAGACACATAAACTAAAACATACACGCAAATTCTCACTTTTTAAAGTGTCTCTTCATTGTTAGCTTCAGAGGGAGGTCTGATAGAGACATTTCAGGACAGTTCCATCCTTTGTAAGAAGACAGGCTTCACATTTATGGAATGAGGTGTCTGAGGTGAATGATTTGGTTTTTGATCAACCACTGCAACAAGGAGCCGCAGTAACTGAAGTTCAGGTTGGTGAGTCCTTTAGAAGTTCAGTGTGACGAAGCAGCATCACAGGTTGTAGGACAGTGCCTGAAAGATTTCAGTTGTTTGTTTTTTTTTTTCTCATTTCCCAGTCCATTAGTTTAGTTTGCACCAGACACATGCATACATTCATGCACACAAATCATTCACACTCACCACATCCACATTTTGTTTGATTCTAAGGGTGCACACTTAGTTTTAAATGAAATACTACTTACCATCCAGGCTTCCCACCACAAACATTTCAACCAGAGCTAGAGATGTTCTGCTCGAGTGGCTAGCTCGACTCTGCATCGAATCTTTCAAAGCGGAAGTGTCACTGGTGGAGTATCGAGCGCTTGCTTCAGATTCCTTCTGGTCACGTGACTTTCCAAATGAAGCTTCGTTTCGTCACTCGCGCATTGCCGACCACTCACGGCAGTTCTGAATTCAGAGCGCGGTTTTCAATAAGTCTGTTCAATCACCCTGTGTTTGTGGTTTTAAGAGAGTTGTAAGAAGATAACTTATTTCTCTATAAGCTGCCACTCATTTCACTCGCAACAGACGAAGAGACTCAGGAAGCAGGTCGGAGCCGTAGCTTTTAAAGGCTAACATTAAAGGCGCTGCACATCCAGGGGACGACAGAAAGTGGGGAAGAAAATAGAAAAGATGTAAAAATATTTTAGTTTTTTGGCGAGAAATGCGAATTTAATCAGTGATATGACTTTCCTTCTTTATTCCTAAACCTTTAACAATTGACTTCACTGTATAAATAATACCATCATGACAAGTATGTGTTGGCCCAGTGGTTAAGGCTCTCCCCCTGAAATGAGAAGGTCCCTGGATCAAGACTTGATCAGGACGTTTTCCTTTTTTAGTCATAAGTTGGTTATTATTAAAGTTTTAAGAAATAAAATTGCTAATTATTTGTTGCTACATATTCCAGGCAGTTATATGTATACACGGAGAAGCTTAATGGGGGTAATTGTGTATTGGGCTTTTTTTTTTGTGATTGATGAACTTTTTTTTTCTTTAGCACAGTTTCATTCATATTTTTGTTTATGATTGCATGTTTTTTATGTTTTCCTCTTTATTAAAAGGAAAAAAATATGTTAAAATACATATTTTTAAATAGGATTGTGGTATTGTGTATTCAGCATTTATTTTTTTTACATTTTATGTTTTGCTAAATAAACAAATGAAACATGTTCATGTTGGGCATAATTATAATATTGCTAGATATTCATTAAAGCCACAAACAATAAAGTGACTGTGACTGTCTTAGAGAACCCAGCCAGTAAGAGGTTGCTAAGAAGATAACAGCTAAGGAACCAATCCGTTTAAAGAGGAGGGGGGTTTAAATGTTTGTCAGTTTGGTAAAACATTTTATTTGCTGGAATTTTCAATCAGAGATTGATTTTCACACCTAACATTTTTTCATATTAATAAATCTATGCACACATTCAGCACAGACAGGCCTACATATTAGCAGTTCATTGATTATTTATGAAAGAAACAGATTTTGGAAATCAAAAAAGTGTTAGTGCTACATATGAATTAACACACTCTTTGATGACACATTGGTCTTTTTTTTTCTTCCATGGTGATGCAGTTTTGTTATCTGGTCAACAGATGTCACTAGTTTTAAGTGTGTCATTTGCTTCACAACCTCAAACCATTTCAATACAATTTGGTTCATTTCGGTTCAGTGGTTCAGAAAGCTTTGGTTTCTCCATCTCTAACCAGAGCAATGTACACATCATCATACATATAGGAAACAGGAAGTGATGTCACCAGTCAGGATTGTAAGTTTGTTTGTTTTTCATTTGTTCTGTCATTATGTTTTTTTTTACAAACTTGACTCTGTTAAAACCATGTTTAATTATTTTTTCTTTTTAGGTTTTTTTTTTTTTCTAGGTATAAGGCAGGAATTTCTTTTTGAGGAAACGTTTGGTTAATTGGCCTGTGGGAGGGGCTAAGCCTTTATAAGGAGAGATTGTGTCAGTTGAGAAGAGAGCAGTCATGGTTGCAGTGGTGGCAACAAGCTCTCCCAAACAGTAATTTTGACTCTGTTTACATTTTGTTGGGAAACAATAAAATCCCAGTGACATATTCAAGATCTGGTCATCCTTATTTTTTCTCTGAGTATTTCCTTACCCACCACAAGAAGAACCCCGCCGCATTCAGAAACTTGGAGCTCTTTAAAGTCCTGAGCTGCAAGTCTTGCTTTAGACACTAATCCATTGACTGTCTCTTTCAGAGGACACATCCACCGAGTGGAGACGTCAAAGGTGGACCAGACGTGATATCATGATTTGATGCTGATCCTCATGTTTTACTGTGAATTCATTTCTTTGTGTGCTGTATCATTTTGTTTTTCTTCTATGTGGTTTGGTGGTTTGTTTGGATGATGGACTTGATTGACTCCAGGGTGACCAGGAAGCTGCGTGTCAGAAACTAAATGTCTGCTAAATGGCGAGTAAAGAAAGTCCACTCTCCTCCTTATTAACATCTTCTTGTCAAACCTTTTTTTTCATGATATTTTTGCTGTAGTTCAAGTAACTCAAATAAAAAGCGGAACCAATCATATGCTTCTATAAAAGCATGTGGCCCCCGCTGGCCCCCACCTATGTTCAAACTGTTTGATTGACTGATTCTCTTTTGGTGGAAGGGGTGTGGCCTTCCAACAGACTCCCTCCTGATTGGTGACAGTAGTTGATGTAGAAATGTTAACTCAGATGAGTTCAGCAGTCAGAACTGGACTTGAGGAGTCCAGCTTTGGAACCTGCAGAGAACCAACAAACACCAGAAAGCCACACTGTGGGAAAGACTCCACACTTCTGACTGATGTTCACGTCCACTTTATTCTTCACAGGAAAGATTGAGACAGAACACTGAGAGCTAAAAAGAACAGAGAAATACTTTGAATCTCTACTAGAAAACAGGAATCACAACGATACAAACACCAGTCTGTTTCTTTATCCACCTCTTCATTATTACATCTTTACTAAACCTTTCCGTCACAAAACTGTTATTTGATAAAACGACTTAAAATATAAACTTCAATTATTTTATATTTAGATCATATTGAAATGAATCACATAAAAAAAGTATAAAAAAAACTATTACAGATGTGGAAAAGTATTTCTATTGTTGTCATGGTAACAGACTCAGCCAGCATTGTCTAAGCATAACCTACAACCACAACGGTTACCTTACCAATATCATTAAAGTACAAAAATCTACAAATAAAATCATTTATTTAAAAATTAAGTTTTACTGTCATAATCAAAAAAATATATATATATTTACAAGTGTATGCCATGAACATTTTTTAAGAAAATACGAGTTACGGTGTTCCCCTGCTTATTCACTTTTTGCCGTTTCACATATTCACTAAAACATGACATTTCCAGTTTGACATAAAAACTTGCACAACTCAAGACGCTTGTTTGTAACTTTTGTTTCCAAAGGTATGTTGGAATTACTCCAGATGGGAGCAAGCTCACTGAAGCCTTGGCAAGCATTTGCAGTTGTGTAACAGATTAGCGTAGGACCTCTTGCGTTTCAAATACTATATTTATTCACTTCTTAAATTTACATTTTCTGAGGAAGAAAACTTTTTTTTTCAAATTATCTGTTAAAAAAAAACAAAAAACAAAAAAGGGGTTAAATATTTGAAAATCTTAGTGTACCAATAGGCGTGTTTGAGTTGACCCAGCGCCTCACCTGCATCGTCGGCGAGACTAAGCTGCTGCAGGAGGGGGCGGAGAAAGGTGCCTGAGATGAAGGTGGACAACGAGACTGTACGAGAACGAGGAATTGGGGGTTGTCCTCAACATTCGGCTGAATTTTAATACGCCACTCCTCCTAGTATGATCTGTGCTGTTATGTCTTTTATATTATTTTTTTACATCTCTTAGTATAAAACAGATTAAAAAAAATAGTCGGGGGATTCATTACATGTGCACAGTCCCAAATAAACAGATAAAATAAAAATTAAAGTTCATTTTAAAGACAACTATGACACACATAACCACAGATTATTTAAAATCTTGTGTATTTTTTCATCAGCGATTCACTACCTTCCAGAAAAAGTAAAAAAATACACAGATTTCCTTCATTTAGTGCCAGTAATTTCACATTAAACTGCAAAAACTTTCAGGACACCGTTTCCCACAATGCATTGTTTTGTAGTCTTCAAGGCGGCTTGCAGCCAGCGCAGTACCTATTTTTTGGCTGAGCTGGCTTAGGTAGGCACCTTGAACCCGCCCCTTTCTCGCGATACTTCATGTCGTCGCAAATGTGACGTCGGTGACAGAAACTAACCAGCATGCACCGCAATCCAGGCGATCTGCGCAGGGCCGGGTCCGCCTGCATGATCTCAAACACGCCTAATTCTATGTAAAGTTCCAGCCTCTTTCTTTACAAAAATGACTTCATGATATTACGATTTTCTTATTAAAACTCTTAATGTCTTCTCCTCATGATGTCATTTCTTTTAGTCTTCCATTGTTTTTTTAAGTTCCAAATTTTAAATTTATTCTCAATTACAATTTTTGTCTAGGAAAGGCTTCCCTCCTGTATGAGTTCTCATGTGTGTTTTGAGATTAGATATTTGACTAAAACTTTTGTCACATTCTTTACATGTAAATGGCTTCTCTCCTGTATGAGTTCTCATGTGTATTTTGAGATTAGATAGTTGACTAAAACCTCTGTCACATTCTTTACATGTAAACGGCTTCCCTCCTGTATGATTTCTCATATGTGTTTTGAGATTAGATAGTTGACTAAAACTTCTGTCACATTCTTTACATGTAAACGGCTTCTCTCCTGTATGAGTTCTCATGTGTGTTTTGAGATAAGAAGTTGAACTAAAATTTCGGTCACATTTTTTACATGTAAATGGCTTCTCTCCTGTATGAGTTCTCATGTGTGTTTTGAGATGAGCCATTTGACTAAAACTTCTGTCACATTCTTTACATGAAAAAGGCTTCTCTCCTGTATGAACTAACATGTGTGTTTTGAGACTACATATTCGACTAAACCTACTGTCACATTCTTCACAAGAAAAAGGCTTCTCTCCTGTATGAGTTCTCATGTGTATTTTGAGATTAGATATCAGACCAAAACTTCTGTCACATTTTTTACAAGTAAAAGGCTTCTTTCCTGTATGAACTGCCATGTGTGTTTTCAAGTTAGATAATTGACCAAAACTTTTGTCACATTCTTTACATGTAAATGGCTTCTCTCCTGTATGAGTTCTCATGTGTATTTTGAGAGCAGATATTTGACTAAAACCTCTGTCACATTTGTTACACATAAAGGGCTTCTCTCCTGTGTGAATTCTCATGTGTGATTTGAGATAAGCTATTAGAACAAAACTTTTACCACATTCTTCACATGAAAAAGGCTTGTGTCCTGAATGAATTCTCATGTGTGTTTTGAGACTAGAGATTTGACTAAAACTCCTATCACATTCTTTACATGTAAAAGGCTTCTCTCCTGTATGAGTTCTCATGTGTGTTTTGAGAGCAGATATTTGATTAAAACTTCTGTCACATTCTTTACATGTGAAAGGCTTCTCTCCTGTATGAGTTCTCATGTGTGATTTGAGATTAGATATTTGACTAAAACTTCTGTCACATTCTTTACATAAAAATTGGTCCTTTGCTGTGTGAGTTTTCATGTGAATTCTAAATTTGAACCATGAAACAAAACTTTTACCACATTCTTCACAGACATATGGTCCATTATCAGTTTTCATGCGGGCAGACATATTATGAGAAGTTTTTGTTCCATTACCAGACTTTAAATGAGAAACTCTCTTTTTTGGGGGGGATGGTTCATGTTTTTTAGTCAAAGTTGTTTTCTTGGATTTTTTTCTAACATCAGAGTCACACTCACTTTCTGACAGGTCAGAGCTGGCCACACTTTGGACATGACTTCTGTCTCTTTTCTTCTTCTGATCTCTGTTCTGTGGATCTGTCTCTTCATCTGTAGTTGATGTTGATTCTTCATGTTGGTTTCCTTCTTCATCCTGACTCTCAGTTTCACTGAAGCTCTTTTGTTTGTTTAGATTTGATTCACTCGGATCATTTTCCTCATAAGAAGGAATCTCCATCAAGGTATAACTCTCCTTAATCCTTATAGTTTCTGCATAGTCTTGCTCCTCTTCAATCTGTTGAGGTTCTGGTTCTTCTCGTTCCTCTTTAATCTGTTGAGGTTCTGGTTCCCCCAGTTCCTCTTTTGTCTGTGTGGGTTCTGGATCATTTTGTTCCATTCTGAAGTTCCCCTGCTGATTGCAGAGATCTTCCTCTTCTATCGGCCAATGCTGGGGGAGGACTGCAAGGACACAAATAAAAGAAAATATGATAAACGAAAGTATCAGTTTTTTGTATTGTTAGACACTAATTACATTATAAATCACTTCAGTCAAAAACCCTACAGTTTTACATTTTTTAAAGTTCATCTGTACTACCATCCATTTTCTAAATGATCTAAATCCCTTTCAGGATCATGGAATCTTGAAGTCTACAAGTGTGGATTTGATTCACAGGACAAAGACTTGAGCCATCAATTTTATGAATTTAGATTCAACTTGGACTTCAACAGCCGTAACTAGTGACTTGACTTGCTCTTCCTCAAATGGACTCAGTAAGATTTCCCATCAAATATTTTAGACACCTGTTTGATGAATAGCTTTAGGACAATGCTGCGTCTCCATGTGTGCAGCTCTGCGTAGATTATGGCATTTTTAATTTGTCAAAACTCCACGCAGAAATAAAACATCTCCACACAAAAATTCCTCACGGATAATTCTGGCACCCGTGAGCGCTTTATGCTTCTGTGTGCACGTGTTTAATCCAGTTCTTGCGCGCAAGAGACTGTCTACTTCTTCGTGTGCGAGTTTCTCCCTCGGACACGAGTGATGCATGCGCGCCAGCAGAGGCTCAGTGAGAACGCACAACATTTTGGTCATGTGCGTTCATGGAGACTGGATCTGCTCGCAGAGCATGTTGCTCCGCGCGAGGGAAAAATGACTTAACAATTGTGGGTGGAGACAGACAAAAAAATTTGACTTTTTTCATCAAAACTGGATGAGAGCTTAGAGCTGCAGGACACTGCTGCACAGCTGCTCAGTTTTAACACAAACTGAGAGATGTGTGAGAAGAGAGTTTAGGTTCTATTTGTTCGGGCTGTCGCCCGGCGCGGCAATTAAAAATTAAATGACACCAGCAAATTAGCGCCCCCTGCGGCTGCACATGGTGGGGGGATCATTTCAAGTGTAGGTCTCTCCCAAATGAAGTGGACGGATGGGGGAGGAGTCGGAATCTACTATATAAATTATTTGAAGTCAGTCATACAGAGACATTATGTAACACATTTTAATACAGAAATATAAAATTCATGCTTTTTTTTTATTAAATTAATGTTTGTGTGAAATGGCCAAATAAAAATGGTGAACACAAAACATGTTGAAGTGAGAATTGGTTTAATCAACACTTTTGCCAGGGAAGTTTGCCAAAACGCCAGAAAGATTGACAAAAATGGTCAAAAGCATCTGGTACTAAATTAAGAAAAAAATTTAAAATTAAAAAAGAAAGAGAGGAGCAACGAATTAAGTATTTGAAGAAAAAGGTAACCTCTCATAACAAGGGACAGGCTGTTGATTATATTTTTGAAATTTGTTAGTATTACTTTTCCTGATTTATTTATGTGAAGATCAAAGAAAAATATTTGTTTATTTTTTATTTCATTAACAGAGTTTTTATTTTGATGAGAGGATTATGACTGTTTCTTCACTTTGTGGATATGGTGATAGTGAAGAGCAGGTTGCATCAGCATGATTGTGAGTTCCTTGTATAACAAAACTCACAGTTTGGATCGTGTCACGGTTCGGATCATTTTACGGATCAGTAAAATGTATTTTTAAAAAAACAGAAAGTGTGTATTCACACGTAATTTTCTAAAAATGTGCGTCCAGTGTTAAACTTTTGTCTTAGTTGCACAAACCCAGAATAAAAGGGGTTAAGGTTAGGATTATGGTTACGGTTAGGGTAAACCATCAAATAGTTCCTGAGTGCTGCTGTCTCTACAGCTCACGGCTCCACCAGGGAATGGGTCAAACATGGAGAACTCATTTACACATTTAGGAACGTGACAGTTCATTTGACTTTAACTTTAAGTTTAATCTTAAATACGTGCGGTCAACAAAAAATCAGGGGAGCTTCAGTTTTACAGACTTTGCCTCATTTCCACCGAGAGGTCCAGACCGGACTGGATCGGGCCGGACCGGACTTTTTAGCATTTCCGTTACAAAATGGACCCGGTAAACAGGTTGACTGGTACCATTTTTAGACCCGCGTTGGTCGTTGGTCCATTGGAAAATAGAATCTGTCTTCTTTTCGGCTGGATTTTTCTTCACTCCGTGTTGAACCTTTCCTGCTTTGCACCGTGGTCGGTGGGCGAAGGAGAGATTTTCTCCGGGCCGAAGAGCTGCTCTTCCTCTGGGATTCTCCTACGTGTTCGGTGCTTCGGAGCCTCTGGAGCTTGTGAAACGAAGAAAGAATTCAAAGCCAAAGTATCACATCTTAGAGGAACTTTTTATTATTACCGTATTTTCCCGACCGTAGGGCGTACTGGGTGATAAGGCGCAGTTTGAGTTTTTGGTGCTTTTTCTGTATTTAACATACACATAAGGCGCACTTGACTATAAGGCGCGAGCGTGGTAAAACTAGGGTTGGTCACCGAAGTTTGATTCCAAGCAGAAACAATTCTGATTTACGCGGCTCTCCCGAAACCGAAACAAGCTGCTGCAAATGGAGCAGCAGTTCATTAAAGGTCCATTGGTCTTTGGACATGTCAATCATTTCTACTTTGTAAGTACTGTGAAGTTTAGCCAATCCCTTTACTTGTCCTGCCATAGTGGGCGGGCTCATATAAAAACGCTGTTCAGGCGAGCACGAGAGCGCGTGCTGTGTAGCGCTCAAGCCCCATCCTTAGGACAGAACGTGAAGCCAACCAGGAAGTACCGAAACGTTGCAGTACCGGCACTGACCAGAGAGGCTGGTGCTTAGAGTGAGCAGATTCCCATTGACTCCCATGTTAAAATCCTCATTTTCAGCCCTCTCAAAAACCCCTTTAATGCCTGGTGCTTAAAGTTTTTATTTCATCAATAGCTACATATTTGATCCATGACAACTCTGAGGGGAGTGAATTTTTTTCTAAGTTTGTAGATTTTTTTTGATTGATTTTTATTGATAGTTCTTTTTTTTTAATCAAAAAGTTATAATACATAAGAGCAGGATTCAGATCTGCTACAGTAACACCAGAATCTTTTCATGTAAAGTTAAAATGCAAAGACATACAGAAAAGTTTCAGTTAATAACATTTAATTTAAATATTTCTGTTTTATTATTTTTTTTACATGTTTTATTTTTAGTTTTGTCTTGTGATTCTAATTTTAATTTAATTTAATCTCATGTTTCTCTTGTATGTTCCTCTCCAGGTCTTATTCTGGTGGTGGTGAGTGGGTTTATAACCCAAAACAATCCAGAATTTGCATTTTAAGTCGGTAAAATTCAAATTCTAACATGTGAAGATGACTTTTGCTGATGTTTGGGATTCAATAAAAATCATGTTTAACATATTTGAGTGACCAGTCTCCTCTATTTGTTCACATTGTTTTAGCATATAATTAAGACAAAAGGAATATCTGTATAAAATGTATTTAATTATTTAAAACATCACAAGCATCAATCATTGACAATTCAGAAATTGATTCCTTTTATTGAAAGTAGAGAGCTCATTAAACATGTCATGGTTAGAAAGCATCATCTATGATAATACTGTCTTTTTTATATTTAAAGAACTGAATAAATGATCCTAAATAGTACATTTATATCTACTGAAAAACATTTCGGTAAGATACGAAAGAAAAAACTGTTTGGTTCTGGGTGTAACACTGTGCAGCTGCTGGATGTTCTCTCGGATCACATGACCAGCTCCAGAATCCAGACGTTCCCGTTCACGTCCTCCACACGGGTGACAGAACCAGGAGCTGCTCTTCCTTGTAGGAAAATAAAGAAGCTCCACCACCGTCCACCTCAGCTGAACCAGGAGATGAGGATCCCTGCAGAGCTCATGTTGATGTGGTGGTTTTGTTGAACTGTCCTTTCTGGAAATGACGTCACCATTAATCCAAACTGTAATTGTTAGGAAAAGAAAACAGATTTCACTCAAAAATATCTGTACATGAGCTGTTTTGCAAAGATGTGTTAAATAAAGAATGTAAAATATTTCATCTAGTTTATGCTCACAATACACCAATACACCTTTAAACCAAATCTTTTAAGGTAATGAGTTTATCTTTGAAAGATCATCCCAGTCTTCAATTGGATTGTCAGCAGAAGAGGAGGAACCATCAGTCATGTTTAACCTCTTCACTCCTGACCTCCATCACATTCTGACTAATATTACCACAGTAATTCATTCTGCTTCACTGGAGTCTGTGACTGTGTTTAGTAAAGAATTAACTCAAATATTACCTCCAGTTTAAAGAAGTTGACATGATTAACTTAACTAAGAGTAAAAAGAAATACTCATATTGTAATCACAGCATTATGTGATCATATGCCAACAATTTGATTTAACATCAGACAAAAACTACATTTTACACAATCATATATTACTCTTGTGATGCATTTAAAAAAAAAACAATATGTTTATAAAGACTACAATAAGATAGCTTAGGGCCACAGAAATAACATGTTCAAACGAGTGGATGCTCAGTTTATACTAAACATGTACCACGGGAAAATACGTTTTCATTGTTGTCTAAAAGTCACTTCCACCGCTTTACATATTGTGTGTGAAACATCATTTACTTACCTGTAAAGATTCATGATGTAAATAATCCACCGCGATGCTGCTTTGCTGAAGAAGCTGTTAGCCGTTAGCATCGAGGAACCGCGTACAGCGGCAGGAGCTGTGGGCGTGAACTAAAACAATCCGGGGGGGAAAGCGAGTCAACTCCGTCCCGGCCCTTTTCCCCATGTTTGGAACGTCCGCGTGAGGCGGAGTTAACTCCAGCCAATACGGCTGTGGCCATGAGCTGAATATTCAGGCTTCATTTTGGGGACTGTGGAAGTCAATGGGTGACGTCAGAGATGATTCGTCTAATTATATATTATGTCTATGGTAGCGCTTGAAAGTCTGACTGCATTTCACAGCAGATCACAGAGTTCCACAGGTGCTGCATCACGTCAGCTAATCAGGAACTCAACCTTCGGCCGGGCTGTTTTCAGTGACCCGATCGGAATTTAAGTACAATACGAATCCATTCCGACTTTCATTGTCCTGTTGCAGCGCGGCGGCTCTGTGTGCATACAGCCTCCCTTCAGCGGGGTTTGCTCGCTTCACACGCCGGGGGAGAGAGATGGGGTAAGATAGCTGTTAAAAAGAAACTTATGCATGAATAATATTTTGTATTCATAAAAATAACTTTGTATTCATAAATACAAAGTTGTGCATACATTTATATTTTAAGAAAAAATATGAATACAACATTTAGTTTTACAGTTAACATGTCTCTTTTGAATACGACTTTTCTTCGTTTTCAATATGAATTTCTCCTGTTCAGAGACTGTCAAAAATACGTCACGGGGTCACAGGCTTATCCATCGAGTGCCGGAACATCGATTGATGCAGCTTCACGTGTCTGTACAATAAAACATGAAATATATATATATATTTAAAATGATATTGATGTCATAACGGGAACATTATCTTGATAACCAAAGCAGTTGAAAATTTAATAAAACATGACAAAACCAAAAAATACATCGATCTCCGACCGCATTTTGTGGTTGTCAGCTGATTGTGTAAACAATGTAGCAGCGGATAGTTTTAGACCCAGAAGTAGTGATAAACAGCCCAAAGAGAGTTGCAGACATGCCAGTCCAATCATTAGGTGGAAAAGAAAATATGTCCGTAAAATTAGTTGAAAATAAGGGAATGATAACACAAAAAACAGCTACGCTGACTCTGAGCCAGCCGACTGTTGGTGCTGCATAAACAAACAAAGAAACACATAGAAAAAAAGTCAGTAGAATCAGAAAGCCCAACTTTCTTTCTGCTTCTGATCTTTCTTTCTTACTAACTAACTTACTAACTTACTATCCGACAGTTAGCCTTCTTTAGCTCCAAGTTAGCTTGGTTGATTGTGTCATTCCCATCCTTTTTTAAGCGGCTATCTCTATCTGGGTCCCGGTGCTTCTAGAGCCTGTCTCGGGTATTGTTTGGCGAAAGCGAGGGTACATCTGGACTGTCTGGAGCCGGAGCGGGTGCGCCCGCCCCGCCTGTACCGGGAATAAACTGCTCGGCTAAGCGGGGATCCCCATGCTAACGTGCCGCTGCTGGGCGAGTGGAGAGACCGGGATCCCTCTGCCTCGTCTGCCGTTTTTATTTTTTTCATCAATCTCTAATCAGAGCTCTTTTTTTTTTGCCACCACTTCCGGGTCCGTTTCATTGTTTATATGCTCCGCTGTTGTCAAAATAAATAAAAAATAAGCGGCAGGACTTGACTGTTAACTTCTATTTTCCCCGCCAGAGCTAGAATATTAAGATCATGATAAATGACTCGCAACGCGCATGCGCATCGATGTTTCGGCACTCGTATAAGCCTGTGACCCCGTGACGTATTTTTGAGTTTCTTAACCGGACAAATTCGTATTCAAGACAAAAGAAAGTCGTATTCTAAACAAAGAAAAGTTGTATTCAAATCAGACATGTTAAATGTAAAACTGAATGTTGTATTCATATTTTTTCTGTAAAGTTGTACACAAAATATAAATGTATGCACAACTTTTTTTTTTATGAATACAAATTTATTTATATGAATACAAAATATTATTTATGAATATGTTTCCTTTACTGCGGTGAAGTTAGTTTTACGTTGGATATTCGACAGACATTCGGTCAGGGTAAACCTCGCACGCTCACGGGGTCCGGGTCCAGTGCAACTCTGAGAACAGCGCTCTAACATTTTGAGAGCACCAGCATTGAGTCTACGGTGAACACGGTAACACAGAAAACGGATGAGGCTTTTACTGACTTGCTATTTTCAAAATAAAAGGTGATATAGTTAAAACACGGAGAGTGTTTGAAGCTGAAGATGGCAGTAAGCTAATACTTATTAAAATTCCTAAAAAATATATAAATCAAAGATTAAATTTAAAATCAAGGGGTGCATCTCACATAGCTAGTGTGGTGCTATGATCCAACACTGATTTTGAGTCAATCCATCACATGACCTAGAAGCTATTGAGCTAAAATGCTAATTATTACACATAAAAATTCATAAAAAATTTGGAAATTTTTAAAATTTAAAATCAAGAGGCGTATCTCGGTTGGGGAGGGGAGTATTATGATCCAACACTGATTTTGAGTCAATTGATCTCATGCTAATTTAAATATTAGCATTTTAGCTCAATAGCTTCTAGGTCATGTGATCAATTGACTCAAAATTAGTGTTGCATCATAGTACTCCCCTCCCTAACCTAGATACAACTTTTCATTATAAATTTTAAAAATTCCCAAATTTTTTATGAATTTCTTTGTGTAAAAATTAGCATTTTAGCTCAATAGCTTCTAGGTCATGTGATCAATTGACTCAAAACCAGTGTTGGATCATAGTACTCACCTCTCTACATTAGATACGGCTGTTGATTTTAAATTCTAAAAATTTCCAAATTTTTAATGAATTTTTTTGTGTACAAATTAGCATTTTAGCTCAATAGCTTCAAGGTCATGTGATCAATTGAGTCAAATTTGGCATTGGATCATAATACTCCCCTCCCTAACCGAGATACGCCTCTTGATTTTAATTTTTAAAAATTTCAAAATTTTTAATGAATTTTTATGTGTAAAAATTAGCATTTTAGCTCAATAGCTTCTAGGTCATGTGATAGATTGACTCAAAATCAGTGTTGGATCATAGCACTCCCCTCCCTAGCCGAGATACACCTTTTGATTTTAATTTAAAAAAATTTCCAAGTTTTTTATGAATTTTTACGTGTAATAAATTAGCATTTTAGCTCAATAGCTTCTAGGTCATGTGATCAATTGACTCAAAATCAGTGTTGGACCATAGTACCACACTAGCTATGTGAGATGCACCCCTTGATTTTAAATTTAATCTTTGATTTATATTTTTTTAGGAATTGTAATAAGTATTAGCTTACTGCCATCTTCAGCTTCAAACACTCTCCGTGTTTTAACTATATCACCTTTTATTTTGAAAATAGCAAGTCAGTAAAAGCTTCATCCGTTTTCTGTGTTACCGTGTTCCCCGTAGACTCAATGCTGGTGCTCTCAAAATGTTAGAGCACTGTTCTCAGAGTTGCACTGGACCCGGACCCCGTGAGCGTGCGAGGTTTACCCTGACCGAATGTCTGTCGAATATCCAACGTAAAACTAACTTCACCGCAGTGTTACCTTTTGACAGCTAGAGAAAGAGGTGCTGCAGGCAGCGGGCAGTGCGGGCAACCTGCTTAACTCTCCTGATCTGTGATGTTTGATCTATTTTATTATAAATTTAAAAAAACATCCCTTATGTTCCTCGTCTCAGGTTAATGAGGGACAGCCTTCATCCCAGTCACAGAAACAGCTGAACATTTACCATGTATGTAATCCAAAAATAATAAAAGTTTTAGTTTCATTTGAAAATGTGGTAAATGGTGTTTTTATTATTGTAATTATTATTATTATTTAGCACTTTTAGATGTTTTTAATAGGGAAAGACCCTGTTACTAAACTTTATCAGTCATGCTATTAAACTTCATCGATCTCCCTCATCTCTGGGGCTTGGGTGAAAAGCATTTACCAGCCGTTATACAGATTTTAGCAAAGAGGCAAAATAAAAAAAAAACGAATATTTAGAAGCTGTTAATTTGACAGCAATCCATTATCTGTAGCAGTAAAAAACACAATCTTTGCTCTATTTACAAATTAATCTTCATAGATAAGCAATAATTAAATATACCACAAGATCAATAATTTTCTAAGCTTTAATTTGAACCCTTTTTTGTAAAAATCGGCTAAGAAATGAAGAAGAAGTGAACATACCTATCTGGTGGAGCTGAAGCTGTGGTTTCCAGCAGATATCCAGCAGTCTGCGCTGACGACAGAGCTCCTGCTCGTACTGGACGATGGTTCCTTCACAGAGTCTGAAGATTTCTTCTGCAACAGCAGCGAGTCGCTCGTTGATCAACTCTGTCAGAGACTGAAGGGAAGACATGGTTCCTGCAGCTGCTCAAACAAACACCGCCGTCCTCTGAACACCAGCAGCTCCGATCATCTGCTAGTCTCTCAATCACAGCCAGGTTGTCTTTACGTTCGAAACTTTTCACTCATTTACGACACTTTGGCTTAATATGATTGTTCTGAATCGAACCACGTATCGTTAAATCTCTTTAGAAACCTCAAACAAGTCCGAACCAAACACCGTCGTCGTCTGAACACGAGTTAACGCAACTAGCCTGCTAGCGCGGTCTCGTGCTGCTTCCTTCCGGGTCACGATGGAAACGTCATACAAAAATAATTCAAAACTAAAATCCACTCTCGTTAACTCTAAAAGCATTATAAACGATCGTTATTTTTCATTTTCAGCACTTTAAAGAGACCGAGTATTACTTTTGGAATTCTTTTTGTCTGACGTTCCTATCGGGACTCGGAAGTAAACAGAACTAGGCCGCGTTAGCAGCGTTAGCTTGTGTTCAGACGATAATGGCTGTGTCTAAATTCAGCGGCTGCGTCCTCCCGAGCTTGTGGCCTTCACGATCGCCGATGGCCGGGTCCTTCGTAAGCGGGGAAGACCGGATGTTAAGTGCTGTGAATGTGGACGGTCTAGCCTTGGTAAATCCCGCCGTTGCAATCGGCTAATGTCCTGTAGCCTAGCTTGAAATCGTCAGTTTGCCACGTGTTGGGAAGCATATCTCCTAACTTCTGCTTTTGGAGGAGTTGGAGCGGATGTATCTCCGTCGAAGATATTTGCTCTTTTTCCGGCTGAGACAAAACGATAATATAATAAAAAACAAAAGCTTTTATTTATTAGCTTTAACTAGTTTAATGGGTGTATTTATTTAGCAACAACATTACGTTATAAACTATACAAGCACTGACACAAATGTGTGGGTTTGAAACTGTTTTGTAACAATGATCCTTTTTAAAATGATCTTTTTTATTTGTTTCACAAAAGTTATCACAGTAAATTTGAGTGTAGATACTCCTCCTCTCTGGGGCTTGGGTGAAAAGCATTTACCAGCCGTTATACAGATTTTAGCACAGAGGCAAAATAAAAAAAAAACCGAATATTTAGAAGCTGTTAATTTGACAGCAATGCATTATCTGTAGCAGTAAAAAAACACAATTTTTGCTCTATTTACAAATTAATCTTCATAGATAAGCAATAATTAAATATACCACAAGATCAATAATTTTCTAAGCTTTAATTTGAACCCTTTTTTGTAAAAATCGGCTAAGAAATGAAGAAGAAGTGAACGTACCTATCTGTTGGAGCTGAATCTGTGGTTTCCAGCAGATATCCAGCAGTCTGCGCTGACGACAGAGCTCCTGCTCGTACTGGACGATGGTTCCTTCACAGAGTCTGAAGATTTCTTCTGCAACAGTTGATCAACTCTCTCAGAGACTGAAGGGAAGACATGGTTCCTGCAGCTGCTCCAACAAACACCGCCGTCCTCTGAACACCAGCAGCTCCGATCATCTACTAGTCTCTCAATCACAGCCAGGTTGTCTTTACGTTCGAAACTTTTCACTCATTTACGACACTTTGGCTTAATATGATTGTTCTGAATCGAACCACGTATCGTTAAATCTCTTTAGAAACTTAAAACAAGTCCGAACCAAACACCGTCGTCGTCTGAACACGAGTTAACGCAACTAGCCTGCTAGCGCGGTCTCGTGCTGCTTCCTTCCGGGTCACGATGGAAACGTCATACAAAAATAATTCAAAACTAAAATCCACTCTCTTAAAACTCTAAAAGCTTTAAACAATCGTTATTTTCATTTTCAGCACTTTAAAGAGACCGAGTATTACTTTTGGAATTCTTTTTGTCTGACGTTCCTATCGGGACTCGGAAGTAAACAGAACTAGGCCGCATTAGCAGCGTTAGCTTGTGTTCAGACGATAATGGCTGTGTCTAAATTCAGCGGCTGCGTCCTCCCGAGCCTGTGGCCTTCACGATCGCCGATGGCCGGGTCCTTCGTAAGCGGGGAAGACCGGATGTTAAGTGCTGTGAATGTGGACGGTCTAGCCTCGGTAAATCCCGCCGTTGCAATCGGCTAATGTCCTGTAGCCTAGCTTGAAATCCTCAGTTTGCCACGTGTTGAGAAGCATATCTCCTAACTTCTGCTTTTGGAGGAGTTGGAGCAGATGTATCTCCGTCGAAGATATTTGCTCTTTTTCCGGCTGAGACAAAACGATAATATAATAAAAAACCCAAGCTTTTATTTATTAGCTTTAACTAGTTTAATGGGTGTATTTATTTAGCAACAAAATTACGTTATAAACTATACAAGCACTGACACAAATGTGTGGGTTTGAAACTGTTTTGTAACAATGATCCTTTTTAAAATGATCTTTTTTATTTGTTTCACAAAAGTTATCACAGTAAATTTGAGTGTAGATACCTAGCCTTTTTAGAGCATAACTAAATATGTGCAAAATAACTAAACTTTTTTTTTAAATTCTATTAATTAGACTACAATAGTGTTAAATGTTTATTTTTTCTTCTGACTTCAATTTTATACATAAATTATTTTTTAACATTTTAACGTATGATGATGTTTTATAGCGTAAAAAAAAAAAAAAAAACAACTCATATTTTCACTTAAAATGTATTTCTTTTTTATTTCTTTTTAACTAGACTACACCCCTGTAATGCAGAATCAACCTGAGTCTCTCATTCCTGGAGCGGTTTATGAAAAGTGAAGATCCAAGACCAGACTTCAGAGTGAATAGGAACTCTCCTGCAGTCCTCCTGAACCTCCTTGATCAGGATTGGGGATGTGGGTGGGGGGCTGTCATTGAGACTTTGATGTTTCTCTTCTGTCTGGTGAGCGGAGCATCCTACAGGGTGGTCTCAAGAGTGTTTGGGATGTCTCCTTTCACTATCCACTGTATCGTCCACAGTCACTGAGGAGGTGGTGGCCATTCACCATAAGGTCCTTCACCTTCCAAAAACCCCTGAGGACCTGGAGGTGGTGTCCTGTGGGTTTGCAGGGCTGACACGGCACAGAGTTTCAGGTGCATCGATGGATTCCACATCAGGATCAAACCTCCTAGTGACCCTGACGGTCACTGCTACAGAAACAGAAAACTCTTCCCCTCCATCATCCTGCAGGCTGTGTGACCATCGGGGCTGCTTCATTCACACCCATGTGGACTGGCCCGGGTCGGTGCATGACTCCAGGGTGCTCCGCCACAGTCCACTGTACAGGCAGTCGGTCGACCCTCCTCCGGGGCACTTCATCCTTGCAGATGGTGGATACCTGTGCCTCCAACGCCCACTCCCCCTCATCACTCCCTACAAACGGATGAATGAAGGTGTTGCAGAACAGCGCTTCAACAGTCATCATTCCAAAAGCACGCTCGATTATAGAGTTTGCTTTTGGAATGATGAAGACAAGATTCAGAGCAATCTTTCTGCAAGAGCTGGAGATGCATCACACCTTTGTACCTCACGTAAGTGAACACATAGCAGCATTTTTGATATTCTTTGGAATACATTTCTATTTTCTATTTCTCTTTCTATTGCAGGTTGTCACAGTTTGCGCCATCCTCCATAACATCTGCCTTTGTGCTGGTGACACTGTGGCCCCAGAGGATGACCTGGAGGAAGATGTGGGAGATGATGAGGGGGAGCCTGGCTCAGCGGGGTCTCTGGCAGGACCAACTGTCTGCTGAGGTTTCTACCCTGGAGGAGGAACCACCAGATCATGATTACTGATAACAGGTAATTAAATAAGAAAGTTATTGATTAAAAGTTTTTTTTGTTTGTTTTAGAAAAGTATTAAGATTTCTCATGAATAATCTCATATTTATGTATTAATGGATCATTTTTGGTCATGCAGCATCCGTCGACAGCCAGCCCTGCAAACCCTGAAGATGGACGATGCAGTGGACAGTTAAGAGGCATCCTGAAACTCTGCAGACCACCCTGCAGGATGTTCCTATCACCACCCAGAAAGGTCCAGTCCCGGGTCTCAGTTGAAGCCCCCCCATCCATGTTGACCATCTTTGTAAATAGTTATAAATAAAAGTGTTAAAATGTATTCATGATGATTGTTTTTTTGGATTCATACCTTTATTTATGTTAACAATTTCTTAATCATTTTTAACAAAACAAATATGAACATTTAATTTCAGAAAACATCCTTTTATAATTTCATTTATTCACCATTTTTTCAAGCAGACTGAAAAGTCTGTGGAAGGTCTCCCTCCTCTCTGTAGCTCTCTGCTCTTCTTCCTCGTGTCCTCTGATTAATTCTAGAAGTTCATCACCATCCCTTCTTCTTTTTCTCCCTGCTGGTGGCTCCCTCCTTTCTTCCTCTCTGTCTTCACTTTGCTCTCTTTCCCTCACTGCTGTACTTGTCCCTGGAGTTTCCTCACAGATAGAGGAAATTAGGACAGGAGGAGTGGTGGAAGGTCACTGAGAAGATCTTTCCCGCAACAATCTCACGATCAGAGTTTATAGGAGAGTATTGGAAGTCTGTCTATCCTATCGGTCATGTACAAACCAGCAGGTTTTGTCCAACTCTTGATCCTGGATACTTAATTAAAACACAACGGTTACAAAGCAATTGCATTCCATGAACTGTGCCAGCATATGGTTCTTTCAGGTTTTTCTACTTTCTACTTGTATCTTTTCTTAATTGTACTTCTCGGAAAGGCGTGGACTAAAATTCAGGAAGATTGTGAAAAACACGAGAGGGTGGACAAACAGGATTATCTCCCAAACAAAAAATGTTTCAATCAATATATAAGGCACTTAAGTCTAACTACAAAAAAAACGAGTGTTTTTCCTCCATGCCACAGCAGCAGAATATTTTGCACCGGTAAAAAGGTGTTCATTCTCCCCTCTAAGCTTTATGAAAGTCGCGATCTGGTCTTAGGTCCCTAAAAATATGTAAAATTAAGTTTTATTTTTTAATCACCTTTCTGTTAAAAAGCAAAGAACACAAACAATTGGGAAACCGCGGCAGGATCTAGCATACAAGCCAAACTGCCGCAAATTGAATTTTATTGTAGAATTTACAATCAAAATATGTTTTACATGCTTTATTTAATGATCGAAACCATATACGTATCAATTTAAAGTTTTAACTTAGATTAAAAAGTAAAATTTTCCCCCACTCCGCGACCTGCAGCAACGTCCGCCATTGTTGCCAGAAAAAAATCTTCAGGGCCGACCGCAATGCATCTTGGGATACGAGCAGCATTTCAGAATACACCAAAACAATCCTTGAACTTGGGAAAAGGAAGGCCGCGTTTGAAGCAGCAGTTGAATTTGGACGGCACTGTGACGTCACCGGCCGACAAACGCAGCCCAGGGAGGACGCAGAACCCGAATTTGGATACAGCCAATGGTGGTGTTTTGTTCGGACTTTTGTGAGGTTTCTAAAGAGATTCACCAATACGTGGTTCGTTTTTAACAATCCTCTTTAGCTAAAGTGTCGTAAATGAGTGAATTCTTGTTGAACGTAAAGACAATGTGTCTGTGATTGTGAGACTAGCAGATGATCGGAGCTGCTGGTGTTCAGAGGACGGCGGTGTTTGTTGGAGCAGCTGCAGGAACCATGTCTTCATTTGCTCAGAAAGAGTCTGTCAGAGAACAACTTTCTGCTGCTGAAGAAACCTTCAGACTCTGTGAAGGAACCATCGTCCAGAATGAGAATGAGGAGCTCTGTGGTCAGCGCAGACTGCTGGATATCACCTGGAACCCGCAGCTTCAGCTCCACGTTGCAGGTATGTTCACTGCATCCACCTGAGACCCGTTTCAAGAAGCAGGTTCAACCTGTTGAAACCTGAACTCAGAGTCCGTGGACTCAAAATTCTCAAACTAAGAGTTTTTTGGTTCCAATGTCATTATAACTTTCCACTTTACCTCACTCTGACTCCTTATGATTCAAAGCGACTGTTACATTTGTTGTCGACTATTTTAGTCGTCGATCAGTCGACTAATCGTGGCATTTGTGCACAGTATCTTCAGACAGGTCTCTTCCCTGCTGCCTTTAAAACAGCAGTGAGACCTCTTTTAAAAACTATCAACCAGAATCCAACTTACCATCATAGAAATCAAAGAAAAAATTGTTTTTGTCTAGTTAATGGTTAGACTGACGACGCAGTGACTTTGCCTCCAAGAAGAATTTACAGTCTACAGCTGGGGCGGAGCTACGAGGGGATCACTAGGTGTCCAGTGGCGCCAGCAAGGGGTGGCCGTGGCTGACATCTGGCCACCCCACTGGCCACCCCGGCCATCCCACTTGTCACTATAAACTGTGCTTGCATCTGTTATGTATTTCATCCTTAAACCATCAGAAGGTGCTGGATAATTCCCCAGGAGGGAGAAGAGATGAGGAGCATACCAGCCCATCCATTACGTACACACACGCAGGCGCACGCGTGCGGGCTCACACAGCGTGCCTCCTTAGAACTGTCATCAGCGAACTCAGAAGCAACTCAAAAATATTCTAGTATTAAAGTTGGATATTATCATCAGAGGCAGGTGTTTATTGAACCAGTAAATTCTATATTCATCTTGCCGCTAACTGTTATTGGAGAAAATGCGGTTTGAAGGCGCAGAGAGGGGGGTCTGAGTGCGCAGCTGCAGCAAACATGAACCGATGAGAAAGATAAAGAAAGCCCCGAGTGTAACAATAATAGTTGTAATACTTTTGAAATGGATGAAGAGGAAGATTCTGTAGAGGACATGAGGATGTTTTTTTTTTCTTTTTTATAGTTTATAACTGATCCCTACATCATAA
Source organism: Oryzias javanicus (assembly GCA_003999625.1). NCBI lineage: Eukaryota > Metazoa > Chordata > Actinopteri > Beloniformes > Adrianichthyidae > Oryzias > Oryzias javanicus. The sequence continues at coordinate 46,796 of ML136651.1, forward strand.
TTTTTCTCTTGAGTGAATAAATCGTAAATCATATTTTCCTTTTAAATTTTGCCTTCTTGGGTCTTCACAGTGAATCAGTTTTCTCCATCTGTCTTCATCATCCTCTACCTAACACCAGCCACCTCATGTCTTCATTCTCTGTATCCGAAACCTCCTCTTTGGTCTCCTCTAGACTCTTTCCTGCAGCTCTAGACTCGCATCCTCTACCAATATCTTCACTGTCTCTCCTCTGAAATGTCCAAACCATCTCAGTCTGGCTTTATCTCCAAAACCTCTAACATTGTCTGTCCTCTGATTGATTCATTCCTGATCTATCCATCCTGGTCACTCCCAAGAGATACCTCAGCAACTTCATCTCTGCTACCTCCAGCTCTGCTTCCTGTCTTTTTTCACTGTTTCTAGTCCAACAACATGGCTGCTCTCACCACAGTCTTGTACATCTTTACTTTCATTTTGCTGAAACTTTCTATCACACCTGACACTTTTCTCACCCATCCAACCTGTTTGCACTCGCCTCTTCACTTCTTCTCACACTCTCCATTAATCTGTACTGTTGACCTAAATACTTAAACTCCTCCCCTTCTTTATCTCTTCTCCCTGTACCTCACTCTTCCCTTGGGTTCTTCTCAGACCCAGGATGCGGATAGAGACCAATCTCTCAAGCAACAACTCACGGGAGGTCTGCGAGGCATCCAGGACATCACCAATTTCAGAGGAAGTGAGTGTCTACGCAGTCCAGATGCTGCACAAGCAGAGGAGCTGAACCGCTCTTTGCTCGTTTTGGACTCACACAACATCACTCTGCTCCAAGCACCACCCCCAACCCCCAGCACACCTCCACTCACTGTGCAGGAGCGCGACGTCAGACGGGTGCTCCAAACAGTGAACCCAAGAAGGCTGCTGGTCCCGATGGAGTACCAGGCAAAGTGTTCAGGCGTGTGCCACCAGCTCGCCCCCACCTTCACAAAGTCTTCAACCTTCCCTGGCTCAGGCAGAGATCCCATCCTGCCTGAAATCTGCAACAATAATCCCTGTTCCAAAGAAGTCTCGACCACCAACCTAAACGACTACCGTCCAGTGGCCTCACCCCGGTTATAATGAAGTGTTTTGAACGGCTCGTCCTTCAACACATCAAAGATCATCTCCCACAGACCTGGACCCCATCAGTTTGCATACCGAGCAAACAGATCCAGAGGACGCCATTGCTGTAGCTCTTCACTCCACACTGAGCCACCTGGAGCAGCAGAGAGCTATGCTCGGATGCTCTTCATGGATTACAGTTCAGCCTTCAACACAATAATTCCGGACAGACTCTGTGAGAAACTAGCCACTCTTGGCACCCCCCCCCCCCCCCCCCCCCCCCCGTGCAACTGGATCTACAACTTCCTCTCAGACCGCTCACAGGCTGTGAGACTCTGCCCCCACCTCTCCTCCACCTGCACTCTCAGCATCGGCTCCCCTCAGGGCTGTGTGCTGAGCCCTCTGCTATACTGCCTCTACACTACGACTGTAGTCCAGCCCACCACATATAACCGGATCATAAAATTCGCCGACGACACCACAGTGGTTGGACTTATCTCCAGAGGGAGGAGTCTGCCTACAGGGAGGAGGTCCTGAAGCTGGCAACCTGGTCTTCAGAGAACAACCTCACTCTGAACACCAAAAAGACCAGGAGGTCATCATCGACTTCAGGAAGCAGAGCACGGACCCCGCCCCTACACATCAACGGCGAACTCGTGGAGAGGGTCCACACCTCAGTTTCCTCGGCGTCTCATCTCAGATGACCTCTCTTGGACAGCCAACACCACAGCCGTCATCAAAAGGCTCAGCAGCGTCTGCATCCTGAGGGTCCTCAGAAGAGACCGTCTCTTACCAACCTGCTGCTGACCTTCTACAATCCTCCATCCAGAGCCTACTCACATACTGCATAACAGTGTGGTTCGGCAGCTGCACCGTCGCGGACAAGGAGAGGCTCCAGAGAGTGGTTGAGACAGCGCAGAAGATCATTTGGATGCCCTCCTCCCTGGCTGACATCTACTCTGCACGGTGTCTCAGCAAAGCTAAAAACATCATCAAAGACAGTTCACACCCCGGTTCGGACTTGTTTGCCCTGATGCCTTCTGGAAACGATACAGAGGCATCAAAACAAAAACAAACAGACTGAAAACAGCTTCTATCAAGAGCAGTATCCATGCTGAACTCAATTCACATAGATAACTGCTCAACACTCTGTACATTATGTCTTATATGTTCATATATTTATATACTGCTATGTACAATACATATGTAATCCGGTTATTTAAATTCCTCGCTTTTTTTGCCCATAACTGCACATAGTCTGGAAACTAAAATGGACAACATATACTTACCAGGTTCAGTTCATTGTATATAATTTTTTCTATATAATTTTTTCTACATATTTTTTTAAACTTATATCGTATTTTATATTATGTCTTGTATTTTTTATGCTACTTCTTGCACTGGAACGGTTGCTGCAATTTCATTGTCCTTGCGATGATGACAATAAAGGTCTGTCTATCTATGTTGCTAAACGCCACGGATCATGATTGATGGTTACATTCATTTGTTGGTCTTTGGCACAAGGGCTGCCACGATTAATTTAATAGTCGATTAACTGTTAATCTATCTTATATAGAGTCAGACTGTAGTAAAGTTGAAAGTTATATTGCTATTCTGCAAGCTTTTTAGACTATTTTGGCCTTTATTAGGATATATCAGGCTATTTTTTTAGCTAAAATTTTTAGCTGCATGCTAGCTATTTTGGCTAATTTAGGCTTTTGTTTGTTTCTTTTTTAGGCTAAATTTAAGTTTGCTAATATTTTAGCTGTATGCTAGCTGTTTTGACTAACTTGGGCTTTTTTTCAGTTTTTTGAGCTAATTTGGAAAAATGACTAATATTTTAGTTAGATATCAGCTTCAGCGTTTTCGGCTATCAACTTCAGCAATTTTAGCTGTCAATTTCAGCATCTTCAGCTATCAGCAATAACATCTTCAGCTACCTAATTTAGCTCACAGTATTCACACTATACATTATCGTAGGTAATGCTATATATCTAGTTTTTAAAGTAGTTTGGTTTTAACTTGCAGTTACTGCTGTATACTTGGGCATAAGAACATATAAATCACTCTAGTTGTAGTCTATCATCTCTGGATTCAGATTTTTGGGTTATTTTTAAATTTAGTTAACATTTTTGCTAGATACTGTTTTTTTTTTCTTTTTTGGGCTATTTGACATTTTTGGACAATTTTCTTTGTTTAGTTTATATTTGTTGCTTCATCCTCACTGTTTTTGGGTGTTTTTGGCATTTACTTAAGCTTTTTAGGAAATTTGGAGTTTATCCAATAATTTTGCAACATGCTTGCGTTTTTGCTAATACGGCAACTTCTGGAGTTTTTCTTAGAATAATTTGGCATTTAGCTAATATTTTAGCAAGCTGTCAACTTCAACATTTTCAGTTGTAAATAGGGCTGCCAAAAACGATAATTTTAATAGTCGAAAAATCTATGATTATTTTTTTGATTTGTCGACTAATCAGGTCGCGCGTTCACTGGATGTAAGACAGACATCTTAACCATCATTAGCTTTGAACTTGAAACTCTATGCTAACTAAAAATAAAGACAATAGTTTATTAGGACTTTAAGGAATCATGAATCTTTTCTTCATTTGTTTCTGGCATTAAAACAAGACTTAAATAAAATGAATCTGATTCAACAACATAAACTAAATAAAAGCCTGCAATTATTTTATTATAGCTTTAAACATATATTTAATAAAACAAATATTAAGTATTTCAAAACTTATACATTAAAAAATCCCTGAGGATACCTATATAAACAGTGCTTTATATATATATATAAACACTACTCATAAAAATTCAAGGAAAACTTTTTTTTTATTGGTCCTGGCTTGAATTGAATTAAACTGTCTGATAATGTTCTTGTTGGTTAAACAGCTGAGGGCCTCGTTCATCAATTTCAGCTGTGTTGGTGTTCATGGAATTAACAACAGGTGCACTTCAGTGGCAACAATCAGAAAACCCTCCAAACAGGACTGGTGTTACATGTGGAGGTCATTTCAAGTTTCTCCCTCTTGATCTTTTTTGGCTGGTTTTCCACTCGTGCTGATTTTGTCTTCCACATCCACACGTGCTGCAGCAAGAAGGTTTAATGTGTCTCCCAGCACAATCTCCAGAACATGGAGGAGATTTCAGGAGACTGCTGGTTATTCTGGGAGAGCTGGACAGGACCGTAGAAGGTCCTCATCCCCTCGGCAGGACCCATACCTGCTCCTTTGTTCAAGGAGGAACAGGCTGAGCACTGCTCGTGCCCTACAGAATGACCTCCAGAGGGCCACTGGTGTGAATGTCTCTACCCAAACAATCAGGAACAGACTTCATGAAGGTGGCCTGAGGGCCCCACGTCCTGTAGTGGGCCCTGTGCTCACTGCCCAGCACCATGGAGCTCCACTGGAATTTGCTCAAGAACACCAGATTTGGCAAGTCCACCACTGGCGCCCTGTACTTTTCACAGATGAGAGCAGGTTCACCCTGAGCACCTGTGATACACGTGAAAGAGTCTGGAGAAGACAAGGAGAACGTTCTGCTGCCTGCAACGTGGTTCAACATGACAGGTTTGGTGGTGGGTCAGTGATGGTCTGGGGAGGCATATCCATGGAGGGACCATTGACTGTAGAAGGGAGAACTGGACTGAGCATGCCCCCCTACTTCCGTGTTCCATATAGGAAGTACCACTGGGTTACAAAAAGGCCAAAGTCCCATTGACTTACATTGAGAAACAGACAGTTATTTCTCAGTCATTTTAAATGTCAGAATAATCATTCTTCCTCTGGTGCTTTCTGCTTAACTTCTTTTTTCTAATCCTAATTTTTTTTTAAAGATTTTTTTCCATTATCACAAGTTTTTCGAGTTATAAATTGACCAATCAGATGGCTCAATAAGCGTTTGTGGGTCTGACGTCGAACGTCTGGGGGGTTTGAGTGACAGATGACGGGTAGCCAATGGGAGCAGACTTCATCAATTAACACCTACTTTACAATTCAACAATGTTCCAATCATTGTCCTTCTATTGTTTTCCTCAATGGAATGCAGCAGTTTAAAACAAGAGGCGCATGCTGTCTCCATCTTTTACTCTGTAGAAATAGATTTAGAGGCTCAACGCGGTTAAACCGGGTGTAAAAAACACGCTCGCTTTGCAAACAAACGAAGTTGAAAGTTAACGCGGACGTGCGTTCAGAAAGACCAGCGTTCACAGTCACTGGTTTCAATATGGAAATAGATGATTAGAACTGAGAATGTTTATGTTTCCGGAATATGTGTGGCGACACATTATTTAGCTCTACAAAAAGAAAATATGTCAGTAAATACAACATTTGCAGTGTTGCGGGAAAGCTACGGAGAGAGAAAGGGACGGGGCGTCGCGAGTGTGATTGTACGTGCGCGCGCGCATGTGTGCGAGAGAGAGAGGATGAGAGCAGAAAGAAAAGGAGCGGGCGTTCGGGGAAAGTTTCAGTAAAGCAATGTGCTGTAAAACAACAGTGAAAATAAATGGTGAATTCCAACCTCCAACCAGACAGAGAGAGTATCTGCCTGCAGAACCAAACACCCGCGGGTTTAACCACGAGGACGTTCGTCGAAGGAGCTACAGTGGCTCCTCTATTCGCCCCGACCACGGTCAGGACGAGGAAGCAGGAAAGGTTAACAGCAGAATCAAATGTTGGAATGGTTCTCCCTCAAAGGCTTGAACAATGACTTGTGCAATTCTCTCGAGCCGCCGTTATTAAAGTGGAAGCTGTTTACATCTCGCTGTCTCGTGGTAGAGGCGTGGAAAGAGGCGGAAACTAACAATAAACTCACTTCAGATGACTCAGCTATGACTCACAGAGACTCGGACCAATCGCTGGTGATGGTTTGCAAAATGGCGATAGCTGTTTCAGGAAGTGACGGTGAAAGCGGCGGCCTACTTTCACGAGGAGAGGAGGTAATGCATTTCCAATGGGAGACCTCATTGCTTGTTTTGTCCAGTATTTTTACAGTCAATGGGAGGGACGCACAGAGCTCTACTGCCTAGGAAATGGTGCTCTGACTGCCATAAGGTATCTAGATGAGATCCATGAACCCATTGTCAGACCCTACGCTGGTGCAGTAGGTTCTGGTTTCCTCCTAATGAACCTGAAGTTCCACCTTTTTTGATCCTTTTAGCTGCAACAACGTCGTCTTCCTCCTCCACAGCTGGATCTAATGGAGGACACTCAAAGAGCGGCTTAAGGACGGGATGGACTTTAGATTGTGTTTGATGTCTTCATGAAACAATCTTGAACTATTCTTGATGTTGTTTTCTCTGTGAAGAAGAATTCAGAATAATCACTGAAAGACTGAAGGACAAATAAATATGATTAATGAAGAGTTTATTCATGTTTTGATACAGAAAATCTGCAAACATTTTAGGTCTTGGAGCTGAAAATGTCTGTTGCTGCTGAGAATCCATCCTCCTCTGTGAACGCTGGATCTTCATCCCTGAAAGTCCATGTGAAGAGGAGAAATGTTTGCTCCTCTTCACACCAAACAGGAGCAAGAACAGATTTGATTTGAGGAAAACGTTCCTGCATTTTCACTAAGAATCTCATTATTGATGAAACTTTTCATTGTTAAATAATGACTCCGCCTCCATTTACTCTGGATTTGAGTTGAAATCCAGTCAAGTTAAACCAAAGACTCAGAAAACAGGACTCAATGCTTTCCTGCTTGATACTCAACTTAAAGGGGTTGGATTGGGGGGTTCAACCACCAAATGCAGCTGTGTCTGCTGCTCACCACTCCCCCAGGGGAGGAGTCAAATATGGAGAACAATTTTCAGCCACTCAGGTAAGTGACAGCTAGAGAGACTTGAACTTTCTGTTCTCCTATCCTCTGCTTCTCCTCTCTCCACGGACAAAGACCTCGTTCACTGAGAAGGTAAGGGTTTATTCAGCCTCACATGCTCCTCTCATTGACAACCAATGCATAAAATTAAATAGTTTCCTGAAGTCTGACATTTGTAGTGAGAACATGTTTTTAAAATTATTTTTGTCATATAATAATCACATTTTCTATGACAGATCTTTAGTTTCATTGTCCATAAGACACAATCCTCAAAATGAATTAAATTTAGCATTAAAACATCTATACCTGTATGAAGATTCTTTACTATATGAGCTTTGCTTTTGCTGATTAAAAATAAATAATGAACTTTTCCATGAAAACCAAGCCCGATCAAGAAGCGAGTTAAGCTGAACTCAGAATCAATCACTATGGCAACTGAGTCTGTGAACGAAACCTGGTCTGGAGCAGGTTTTCTTCAGGAAACTTACAGTTCTCTGCAGTCTCCGCCCCTTTTTAAAGTGAAAGATGTTCAAATATGAGTTCCTTCATGAATATTTAGAGATACATTCTCATTACAGACGTCACGTTTTCCTACCAAGCAGAAACCAAAATGACATGTCCATTCATAGAGGATCATGTAGAGAGGAGGCTGGATTAATCCAGAGGAAATGTTATTTATGTCGGGACAGTATTTTTTTTGACTGCAGTTTCCCCCGATTCATTTCTATTTGAGCGACATTATACATAGTGAGTTTTTCCAGGGATTCGCTATTAATAATACAGAGTTTTCTTTTCCCCATTTTAAACCCTTAACAATAGAAATCATTAAATTTCAAACAGCGGAGAGGCGCGTCAACTCATTTACCGTGCTGTGTATGTGACAAATGTTAGCTTAGTTGTCAGCAATGCTGGTTCCCCTTGCAGAGACCTGAGTTTGAATCCTGGTTAAAGTATTTTTATGCTAAAAAGACTTTTCTGATAATATTTTTTAAGTCTTGAGAATTGAATTTAAATAAATGCTTATTTTTAACATATCCCAGGCAGCTACAGTGTTTCTTTTTAGCGTGCAGTGATATCCGTGTGTGTATGTGGGGGTGGGGGGTTGAAGAAAACGGTCAATCATACAATTACGGAGATGACTGGTTAAATTATTAACAGATCAAGAACCATTCCTTACTTAACAAGTGACAAAATAACCTTCCTGACATTATTATGTACTCATTAATTGAAATGCAGATATTTTCTCTCTCTGTTTTACTGCTGCAGCTGTGTTAATGTTCTTGCAGAAAATGTTCTTGCAAATGCTTGCAGGAACTTATCAACAAAACTCAGGTGTTTGTCCCTGTTGCCATGGTGAATCGGACTGTCTTTGCTCCATCGATCAGGGCTTTCACCCATGATTTAGAGGATTTAGAAAACGGATGGTTGTGTGGAAGGACTTTTAATTTTTCAAACTGTAGGGCTTCTGAATTTATTTTATACATAACAATACAAAAAACTGTAGCAGATCTTATAGTTTCTCCTATTTGTGTCCCTGCAGTCCTCTCTCAGCATTGGCTGATAGAAGAGGAAAATCTCTGAAACCAGCAGATCAACTTCAGAGAGGAACAGAATGATCCAGAATCTACACAGACAAAAGAGGAACTGGAGGAACTAGAACTTCTACAGATTAAAGAGGAGCAGGAAGAAAAAAAACTTCCAGAGACTGAAGAAAAACAAGAGAAAAGTGAACCTCCACAGGAAAAAGACGACCAAAAAGGGTTCCGCATCAGTCAGGATGAAAAGCAACTTCATCTTAAGCAAGATTCTGATACCTTGATGGAGATACCTATTTATTTGATATATATTGTTATTGTGATAAAAAATATTTTTAGTGAAGAAATATTCTGTTTGCATATTGAAGAAATATTCTGTTTGCTTATTGTAAAAGTATTCTGGTTGCATATTGAAGAGAAATTCTGTCTGCATATGCAGAGAAAAAAGGAAGTGCTCAACACAGGGTGAATAACGGGACGGTTCCAACAGGAAGTGAGAGCACTTGCCTGCACAGGTCCTGAAAAAGTCACTGAGAAGAAAAACATAATTTTTGTCTGTAGCAAAGGTTACTCTATAACCATGAACAGGAAACTCTGTTTCCTGTGAGAGTGGGAAGAAAATAACCGTAAGTGGACATTAGGTCACTAGACGGACGCACACACGTAGGTTGTGAATGTGAAATAGGTGTGAGTGATTGTTCTGAGGATCATTTGACACCAGACGCAGTCCAGATCCAGAACAACTGTATTTCTGTGGGGGACGGAGGATCAGAATTGAGAAGCTGGTACCTCTGTGACAGTCGTATCCGCAGGAAATACATTTCCTGTAGAAGGTTGGTACGATCGATGATCACAGGGTACGTGTGGCTAATCGCTGACCTCTTCCCAAATACTGAGATTATAAGAGAAAGAACGTGATAAGACCTCTGGGAAAAAAAAAAATGGAAGGAGAATTTGATCGAGAAGTTTGTGATGATGGATGGGGCCCGGCAGGCATTTATTTGAATATTGGAGAACAACTAAAGGTATTAGAAAAAGTTATTAATAAGGTACATGATACAAAAGATGTGAAAAGTTTAATGAGTGGAGTGGTAAACAGCATAAAAAAGAAATGGAAGGAAAATGCAATGGAGAAACAGGGAAGGTGGTTCAGACTTAAAGCAGACCAGGCTGCTGCAGATGAAGATAATTGGGGAAAAGAAGAAAAAGAAGCATAATGGTTAAAGAAAGGGGGGCTGAAAGACGAACGGAAAAATGCAAGACAGAGAAAGCGTTATTGGGAGCTGTGGTTTATGTGGTGGTCAGGAGCAGAGCAGAACATGAAGGTGAAGAAACAGAAAAAATTAGAAGAAACCACCCCTATGCACCTTCCAACGGCGTATATGCGATACTAGAGGTCACAAAAGGAGTGTTGCGCGTTGACGGAGTGAAAATAACAGAAGAACTGACAAGCAAGCAGAAAACAGGAAGTGGTAGACAAGCGCCCCCGCTAACACCAGCAGATGGGAAGTGAAAGACCCGTTTGCAGATAGAGAAGACAGAGAAAGGCGACAAAGCAGAGCAGACAGAGCTCCAGAGGACGAAGAAGAGGAAGTGAGAACAGAAAGAGGAGGAAGGATCGAAATGGCTGTAAGTGGACAGTGGCAGACAGTAGATGAGTGGGAAGCAGATGGAGGATCTCATAGGCAGAGCACACAGGGCACACCGGTTGTCAGGGTTGTAAAAGGCTTACAGAGATCTGACTCACCTAGCAACCATTCAGATGCACACACTAGACCCAAACCACTTCCTGACACGTGGAGCAAACGCTGCAACTCTCCACCCAACAACACAAGGGTTCATATAGAGCAGGGGTCTCAAACTCAATTCAGTCGGGGGCCGCTGGAGGCAGAGTCTGGGTGAGGCCGGGCCGCATCAGGATTTCCACAAGAAAACCGCTGAAAAAACATTCCAATGTTCTCAAATATCTTTATTTTTAACACTAAATAATGAATGAATGAATTAATTAATTATAAAAAATTAATCAGAAAATCAATCATTAATAATTAAAATAATAACAATGACCATACAGCAGACACAGACGACTGAAACCACATATTGACTGACTGTTTCTCAAATGGTGGGGCGCGCCCCCCTGGAGGGAATGCGAATAAAAACATGTTTACATTAGTGATGGATATTGTGCATAATCCTATAGTAGTTGATAATAAATTAAATATAGCAAGAACAACCTAAAACTCAGTTTACAGTGAACCAATGCGAAAGAACTGAATCTCTGAGAAAAGATAGAATTCCATCACTACTGTGGAGGGAAACAAGGAAAGATTGTTTTTACTTTGTCTGGAAGTATTCTAAAAAAAAAAGAAAGAGAACAATTAATAAAGCTGATAATTTAGAAGTTTTTTTTATTATTATTATTCTTTAATGATAATAAAAAGTATGATATTTTCAGGAGATATACGTATAACTTAAGCAAATTAACTGATACTAATGATGTTTGCAGCTGAAAGGGGGGGTGTCTAAGAGAAAATACCTGACAAACACTGGACTAGAGAAATCTATTTTTATTCAGTTTCAAACGTCTGTATTTACAGAACCTCCTTCATTTCTGAGCTGAGAGCAGCGCGCTCACTCAAAGGTTGGAGCGCGCGTTGCTACGCAAGTTTTTAAATCTGGTCTCAAGCTCTATGCACAAATCGTGCACGCACTGAGCGCGCTGAGTCTTCAACCCGGTTCAATATTTCACGCACAGTCGCAGCAGAGCTAATGAACGGTAAAAACACCATAGAAGAAGAATCTCCTCTCTACTGCTGCGTGCGGGACCGCGCTGCTCCGGTGTGGATACCACCTGCTGAGTGTGCGTTCAGAAACCCGGCAGACATGCGGCCGGTGTGGAAGCACCTTTGAAGATTCTGCTCGCTCGCGGGCGTCACTCACGCCAACCAACACCGGAGAAACCAGTGGACATTTATTGGGGTCTTCTGCAACCAGAAACTCCGCAGGGGGATGGTGTGCTATCCTCTTATCTGTCATGGAAACCCTGGATTTCATCCATGGCGCCCTACGTTTCCCCACCTGACCCTCCTCATGTTACATTGTATTATGACAGAACTGAAGATGACACATACCAGCAGGCCTTTCAGACTGAACTTCAGGATGACTCTTGGACCATAACATCAGGAGACCTTTTTGTAGCGCCGGAGGGCGTTGTAGGACAGGTGTTCCTGACACCCGACCAGGAGGAGAGGTACATGATGTCAGCAGATGCCTGCCCTCATGTTTCACTCGCTCTACACCCCAAACATGAGGCCAAAGAGTTGGGAGGAGTGTTAAAACGCTCCCTATCACTGACTGACTGGCAGGTTTCGCAAATTCCATTGGTCTACTACTCCACATCGACTAAAACCTATCGCATATCTGCATCCAACACAGATCGCGCTCTTTTACAACACGTTCAGCTAGATCGCAGTCACGGCCGTGAACGCACCGATCACCCTCTAACAGCAGCACTAATAGCAGATATGCCACAGACACTGTGGTCACAAGGTCCCACGGACGTGGGGCTGGTGAGATGTGATCCCGTCATCTTTGAAATTAACACGCCACACCCAGTGTGGGTTCCTCAGTATCCACACAAACCACAGGCCATAGAAGGCATTAGAGACACAATAGCAGGGCTTTGGGACGCTGGTGTCCTGGAGTCGGCTGACTCCCCGTGGAACACCCCAATCTTACCTATAGAAAAGAAAAACAGGCAAATATAGAATGGCACACGACCTTCGCGCAATTAATGACGTCCTTCTAACTCCAACCGTACCTGTACCTAATCCATATGTGGCCTTGACTAACCTCTCCCCTTCACATTCTTGGTTTTCCTGTATAGACCTAGCTAATGCCTTCTTTTCGTGACCGCTACATCCTCGGTGTAGGGACATTTTTTCATTCACATATCAGGGTGTACAGATGATATATACCAGACTGCTACAGGGCTTTGCACTCTCCCCAGGAATCTTTAATCAAATCTTGAAGGCTTCTCTGTCTAAATGTGTCATGCCAGAGAACGTAACCCTAATTCAGTACGTTGATGACCTCCTCATTGCCGCCCCCACAGTTGACGACTGCCTCAAGGCAACAGGCTCAGTGCTTTTGCACCTGGCGAATGAAGGGTACACAGTTAGTCGTGAAAAACTACAGGTTTGCAGGAGACAGGTTGAGTTTCTGGGTCGCCTGATTTCACAGGCGGGCACGGGCGTGTCTGCAAACCATAGGTTCGCCGTTTTAACCCACCCTCAGCCTCAGACTGTTAAACAGATGCTCTCCTTTCCGGGACTAACAGGCTATAGCAGATCTTACATACCTGACTACGCCACACTGACACAGCCCTTCAGAGACATGGTCAAAGAACAGGGCATGCGTAATTTGAAGGCGAGTCTAAATTGGACTGTGGAGGCAGAATGCTCCTTCACCGTGCTCAAACAGCTGCTCTTGTCGGCAGCTGAACTAGCCACACCGGATTATACTGAACCGTTCTACTTAGATGTTTCTGAAACAGGCCATAATGCCAACGGTGTCCTCTTTCAGAAAAAAGGGGGAGTGAGGAAAGTATTGATGTATGTCAGTGTGATTTTAGATAACATGGAGAAAAGACATCATGAGTGCACAAGACACGCAGCTGCGATAGCAAAAATCATACAGAAAACAGCACACGTAGTCATGGGACACCCACTGACAATCCTAACACATGGAGTGGTAGCATATATCAATTCACAGACCTTCACACTCGCACCACACAGGCAGCAGAAGCTGAGCAAAACGCTAGAAGCACCACACATCACATTCACACACGAAGGAATCCACATGAGTGTGCTGATCTTGTGGCAAAAGAAGATAAAGTCAGAGCAGATTTAGAGGCCACACCCATACCAGGAGCTGTGAACCTATATACAGATGGATGTTGTTTTCGCGATCCCACAGGAGAACTGAAGTCAGCATATGCAGTGTAACAGAGCAACAGGGACAGCTGATGACGGTAAAAACAGGAAAACTAGAAGGATCGCAGTCAGCACAGAGAGCAGAACTATTAGCTGTTGTTGCAGCACAAAAAATGTCAGAAGGAAAAGAAGTTAACATTTTTTCAGATTCAGCATATGTAGTAGGTGCAGTGCATGTGGAACTGCCTCAGTGGCAGAGAACAGCTTTTTGACGGCAGGACAGAAACTCATAAAACACAAAGAGGAAATGCAAGCACTAGCTGAGGCCTTACAGCTCCCAGCCAAAGTAGCTATCATAAAATGCAGATGACATGATGCAGGGGAAACCCCCACAGCAAGAGGAAACAGAGCTGCTGATGAAGCAGCAAAAGAGGCTGCAGGCTATGTGACAGGAAGCATGATGGTGGTGACAGAAGCAGGTGCACCCTCTATGGAGGACCTCAGTGTGGCGACACGGGTAAAGGGTGTTGCAACAACGCCACCTGGGGCTGTTTGGCCCCAGGAAAACAAGAGGTAAAGGACATGTGAAGTTCTTTACTTCAAACCAAGGCAGAGGCTGGGTAAATAATAAAATATAATTTATCAGGAGCTATTAAAAGATTTTGCTAAAACAACTCCACATGGAAGTATTTCAGAGGGGGAGCGCACCGAGGTGGCTGGAGCTGCAAAAACAAAACAAAACAAAACTCAAACAACACCGGACGTGGAGATGCACTGCACACGTGACAGGACACAGCACGCTGAACCCACCACCAGACAGCAGTCCACCACCTCGGCTTCCCACCTCCTGAAAACAGGGATAAAAACAGAATTAAAAAAATCACAATAAAAACAGTTAAAACAAAATAAAAGAAATTGAACACCGGCCAGACACACGACCGCAAGTCCGAAGCAAGGTGATGAGAAACTTTCCGCAGTCCCACGAGATCGCTTACGAGGGCTTGAGGTTTCTTCCTCCAGCGGGCGTGTCTCTCTTCCACCGCGTCGAGGGAGAGGGCGGGCGCACTCGAGCTCCGGCACGAAACACGTCAGACAAAAACGGGTAAAACAACACAATGCAAAGCAGCAGCTTTATTCCCGTTTTGCGGGGAGGGAAGGGATCGTGCAGCCGAACACTTTCTGGAAAACAAATATTAAAATGTGGAAGCTTACTTGGTGAAAACAGCAGGAGGGGAGGGCGGCTGACAACCTACCGGTCACAGAGAGCGGGTTTACGCAACCTTCGTAAGGCTCGCGGAGCACATTTAAGATAAGCCGGATGATTGGCCGACTATCCGTGTCCTGCAAATAAAGCTTATTGAAGCCGACAACATTCTCGCTTCGGGAACCCGCAACACCTGGCTTTCTTACCTGCCTGCCACTGGCGCACTCACTTCCTGGTACGGCAACTGAAAGAGCCCATAATTAAAACCGCAGCAGGAGGGCTTTTAAAAGCGTACTCACCCAATCAGTGAGTGAGTCCCCTAATTAGTAGGTGTGTCTTTCCTGCCACATCAGCATAGAGCAAGCAGAAGCCTGTGCAGACGAAGAACAGTATATGGAAAGCAAGAGGAGGGTATCAAACCCCAGACAAAGTGTGGAGAGGTCCAGAAGGAAGGCCCATATTACCTCTTAAGATGAAGCAGAGCGTGCTCCAGGAAGCGCACGGAGTGGGTCATGTTGGGAGAACACAGATGATGATCAATCTCAGACACGGGGTTGGATTGAAACATTTTCAAACATCAGTTTTATTCATGTTTCATTCAAGTCTCTGCTGATAAGATTTCATTGTTTGTATTTCTCGAGATTTTCATCTTTTTCTGTTGAAATGTTACCAGTTAAACAAGCTTTTATTTTGAAAGAGCCAGTGAGGCAGAAACAATAGAAAGAAACTCTGAAGATGAGATGAACAACCCCCCCTGGAATGTTGACCCCTGTGCAGTGGACTAGTGGGGGAGGGACGGCTGAACCAATCACAGAAAGACTGCTGCAGCTTTCCCTCCAAAAGGAACCAATCAGATGTTGTTGCTTGGATTCCTTTGTCTGGAAGTTTCCATGTGGAAGCTTCCAGAGTCTTTTCTGTTTGGTCTGCAGGCTGAGCAGAACTGACTCCTGCAGGATCACAGGAACTTTCAGGGAAATCTCAAAGTTTCTGTTTGGAGCTTTTTTTCTGGGATTGTGAGACTAGCAGATGATCGGAGCTGCTGGTGTTCAGAGGACGGCGGAGTTTGTTTGAGCAGCTGCAGGAACCATGTCTTCATTTGCTCAGAAAGAGTCTGTCAGAGAACAACTTTCTGCTGCTGAAGAAACCTTCAGACTCTGTGAAGGAACCATCGTCCAGAATGAGAATGAGGAGCTCTGTGGTCAGCGCAGACTGCTGGATCTCATCAAGAAAGTACAGAGTCAGATCAATGTTGCAGGTATGTTCACTGCATCCATCTGCATCATTTAGTCCTGGAAATAATCAGAGAGAGAAATGACATTTGAAAATGAGAGAAGGAAATTGTTTGAATGTCTGTGTGAATGTTTGAATTCAGGAAAATGAAAACAAAGAACTAAAAAGAACAGCTCCAAACCAAACAAATCAATTCTCATTGTTTATGTTAATAATTTCCTCTAAAGATTCTCTTCGTTCATGAAGCGTTTGTGTTCCATATCTGGTTGTTAGTCATGTGAGATACAGAAAGATTCAGATGTTTGTTATAATTTTAGGAGAGTTTTCTCTGTTTCTAAACACCCGTACACTCGAGCTTCTCCACACGCTCTGCCATGGGTGGAAACCCTGCAGACAGTTTCAGCTTCTGATTTCCTGTGTTTGGTTTGTTAACCAATCAGATCGTACTGAGGACAGAGCAGTGTGACAGCATCTGAGCCAGAACAACCAGTTTAAAATTGGCTTGATTAAAAAGAGGCAGATATACATTCAAATAAATATGGCAGCTTGTTTTTCATTCTGTGACTCCTTCCACCACTCATGTGCAGTAGGAATGTAACAGATAATAGCTATGCATTGAAAAATCAGCAGTATTAGTAACAGTAGTATCAGTTTGGGATGGAAAAAATAAAAGCAATTGGAAAATTGATCAAGCAACTTCAGTATCCTTCCAAATTCACAGATATAAACAAGATTATGATGATTAAAAGATATCAAATTAATCAATATGTTAATAATTGATTACTGGCATATTGGAGTTTCTCTTTTTTTCTACTGTCTTGAATTTAACTCTCCCAGTTAAATGTAACTGCGTTTTTCCGCCAAAGTGCCACAAGCCACCGTGCAGGCGGCCTGCAGGGGAGAGGCGGAGCGAGGCGGGTATGTCCGCTATTAGAAATCTCATATGGGGGAAAACAATCACAATTTTACGTTGGGATGGGATACAAGAGCATACAACAACAACGACCACTGTTGTTGTAAAAAAAAATCACAGAAACTCTGCGTTTGTCCGCCATAGTCCTGCACACCGCTGACAGACACGCCTTCATCTGTGAGTAGGTTCCAGCCGAGTAGACGTGAAATTCATTAAAGTTTTTTAATGCTATTCTATAGTTTAGCTGATATTTCAGCTTTATGCTAGCTGTTATGGCTAAATTAGACTTTTAATTTAAATTAATTTAAATTAGACTGTCAGTGTTTTAGGCTAATCTGGCATTTAGGTCATATTTTAGCTTGCAATGAGCTTCAGCATTTTCAGTTTCAGGATTCTTCGCTGTCAATTTCAGCATCTTCAGCTTACAGCATTCACAATAGCATTATAAATTAGCTGATAGAAAAATTTGGACGTTTTAGCAACATGCTAGCTCCTGTGGTTAATTTGACAGTTACTGAAGTTTCAGAGCTAAAGAGTCTGACTGTGTCATGCTAGTTTTTTTTTTTTTGGCCAATTGGACATCTACAGAGATTTTTGAGTTATTTTGATGTTTAGTCAACATTTTCGCTACATGTAATGTTTTCTTCTTTTTAGAGCCAATTTGATAATTTCTAAGATTTTTTGGGCTATTTTGGAGTTTTGCTAGTTTGTTTTGCTTCATGCTCACTGTTTTGGTTATTTTGGCATTTCAAGCAAATATTTTTCAGCAATCATTTTCAGTGTTTCAGCAATCAGCTCCAGCATCTTCAGTTTAGAGCATTCACACTGGCATTATCACAGGTAATGCTACGTATATATCTAATTATTTATTGCTGTAGATGTAATATAAGAAATATTTACACACCTACACTGTGCAGCCCCCCACCCCCTACCCCCGTGGGGTTTAGGGCCGGATGTGGTTGCTTTCTGTTTCATCTTTTGTTTTCTTCCTCTCTGTACAGGTGTTTCCTTCCTTTTTCCACCAGGTCCTTCTGCCATCTTAATGGACGCACCTGTGTTTGACTGTTTTGTATCTGTTATAAGCTGCATGTCTCCCTCTACTCGTTGCCAGAAGGTCTTGTATGTTTTCGCGAGCGCTACGAGCCTTCCAGCCTTTTGAGTTTACGCTCAGCAAAAGAAAATAAAAAGAACAAAGTGTTCTCATTGAACACCCTGCTTCTGCGCCTGTGGGATCCTGACATCCCCAATGTTTCACTAACTTCATGCTACCATTTTCTCCCTTGTCCTCAAATAGTAGCGTAACATAATTATCAGTGCTGTCGTGTGATTAGTTATTTGTGTGATTAAATAATTGTCACCTGTGATTAACTAATCTGATTAAGCTATTTCAATTACAGTGATTTTAACCCCCTAATTAATGTTCAAAATTGAATTTTGACTTTGTGTTAGAGTGAACTCTGTAAAGACAAACATAAAATTAGGAAAGGGTCTGAATGCAATTTCTCCGGAGGAGAGCCCTTCACCACCAAGGCCCAAAGCAGCTCTAAACCCCGTAATCATAGGGCTTCCTTTATTGTTTCAAGGGAAGTCCTGCTATTACACAAACAGTGTAATAGCAGATGTACGTGACCTCAAGAAGTAATGTACGTGACCTCAAGAAGTAAAGGCAGGAATATTAAAGACAGCGAAGTTAGAAACACTCAGAGCAAATATTTGATAAATCTATGTAAAACTTTATCATATACAAAGCAGAAAATGTCTTCAAATTCTGTATCAGGTTCAGCAGAGTATAAACAGAAATAAGAAGACAGCAGTTAGAATATAAAATAATACATAATAAATGTATCACTTTATTACATTTTTTTAAATCATAAACAACTTCTCTGGCATCTGATTCGGACGCCTCCCTGGAGAGGTGTTCTGGACATGTTCCACTGGGCGGACACTGGAGATACTAAATCTCTCGGCTGGAGGAAGTGTAGCTGGAGAAGCTGGAGGAAGTGGCCGGGTGTTCTGTTTGGATGTTTGTGAGGTTTCTAAAGAAGCGTAGGGATATAGGGATTTCACGATTAGTCATGACTACGTCGACTATTAAAGTGGTTGACAACTAATATGCTAGTCGACTCGTTGATTTTTGTAAGTTGTTTCCTTGTTTTTATCTCAAAAATGCGATGTGTGCTTTGTAATGCCGGGTCTGCCATTCTCTGTGACACACGTGTGCAGTGATGCTAATCCGGTCTGCAGTGATGTCACAGGAAGTTCCAGGTAGGCTAGGGTACCATAACAACACGCCAACGGAGCTTGAATGTGTGGAAAACGTGAAAAAAATAAAAGAAAAAGTGTCCAATGCAACATCTGCAAAGCAGAATATTAAAAAGGTCACACAGATTTATGGGTGGTCCACCAAGCTGAGAAATATGACGTAACTTCAGTCTGCACGTGTCCAGTAGGTGTAGATATGAAGGATTTATAGAACACCTGCAGGAGAAAACCACTGCTCTGATTGTAACCAGTGATGTGGCTTTTATTGCAGTGGGGGCACAGTGAAAGAATGAAAGTACTGTAGTACATCCTACTATCTCTTGCTTTTCTCCTTTTTTCAAAATGTATACCCCACCACCACACTTTTTTTTTTAAACGCAATGTCTCAAAGCACTTTGTTTATATGGAAACCCTCAGGATTTTGAATGTATAGGAATGGCTTAAGTTCAACGATGTCATTATTGTTTTGCTTTTTAAATAGACCTCAGTGAGCAAATATTTTGAGTGTGGATGTGAGGGTCTGCATGAGGTCCTGTGATAGACCAGCAAAGATTCTGAAATATAGAACATGGATGAATGCTTAATAATACACAAAATTCTTTAGAATTACTCATTTTTGTGTTTGTGTCACTGCAGTCCTCCCCCAGCATTGTGTGACTGAAGAGGAAGATTTCTGCAACCAGGAGAAGAACTTCAGAGAGGAACAAGAGGATCTAAAACCTCCAAAGATTAAAGAGGAACTGAAGGAACCAGAACCTCAGCAGCTTGAAATGAAACAGGAGGAAACAGAACCTCCACAGATTAAAGAGGAACAGGTGAAACCAGAACTTTCATGGGTTAAAGAGGAGCAAGAACACGTCAACATCAGTCCGGATGAAGAGCAGCTTGATCTGAAGCAGGAGATTGATACCTTGATGGAGATTCCTTCTAATGAGGAAAATGATCACAGTGAAGAAGATCTAAACAAACAGAAGAGCTTCAGTGTAACTGAGAGTCAGGATGAAGAAGGAAACCAACATGAAAAATCAACAACTGCAGATGAAGAGACAGACCCACAGAACAGAGATCAGAGGAAGGAAAGAGACAGAAGTCATGTCCAAAGTGTGGCCAGCTCTGACCTGTCAGAAAGTCAGTGTGACTCTGATGTTAGAAAAAAGTCCAAGAAGGAAACTTCCTTTGTTAAGTCTGAAAGACAAACAATTGCACATGATGTGTCTGCCCACACAAGAGCTGAGTCTGATGGAAGACCTTATGTCTGCAACGAATGTGATAAAAGTTTTGGTTACTTGTTTAGGTTCAAAAATCACATGAGAACTCATACAGGAGAGAAGCCTTTTTGTTGTCAGGAATGTGACAAAAGTTTTAGTCACCTATCTGGTCTCAGAATACATGTGAGAAGTCATACTGGAGAGAAGCCTTTTAGTTGTCAAGAATGTGGTAAAAGTTTCAGTCAGACATCTGGTCTCACAAGACATATGAGAACTCACACAGGAGAGAAGCCTTTTTGTTGTCAAGAATGTGATAAAAGATTTAGTCAAAAGTCTAACCTCAAATCACACATGAGAAATCATACAAGAGAGAAGTCTTTTGTTTGTCAAGAATGTCATAGAAATTTTAGACGAAGATCGAATCTCAATTTTCACATGAGAACTCACACAGAAGAGAAAATTTTGGTTGTCAAGAGTGTGACAAAAGTTTTTGTGACCTATGTGGTTTCATAAGACACGTAAGAATCTCCATGCTGGAGAGAAGCCTTTTTCTTGTCAAGAATGTGATAGAAGTTTTTATCATGCATCTAGTCTCAATAGACACATGAGAATTAACACAAATGAGACGCCTTTTCTTGGAAAGAAATGTCAGTTTTTAAAAATTTCATGCAGTAATTCAATTAAAAGGAGGCAGAATTGAGTATTTAATGCATGAAATAAGCAGTTTTCTGAAGTCTGACGTTTGTAGTGAGAACATCTTTTTTTTTTAAATTATTTTTGTAATATAATTCTCACATTTTCTAAGACAAATCTGTAGAGTTTCATTTTCCATGAGCTTCACTTCTCAAAATTAGTTCTATTAAGGATTGATACATTTAAATCTGAATAAAGATTCTTTACTTTATGAGTTTTACTTGTTATTGATTGTCAATAAATATTGAACTTTTCATGAAATTCATTCTTTTAGGTGTATCATAACAGTTACATCTTCAGCTCTTGATTGGTCTTTCACCAATGGTACTATCACTTTTTGTACTGACATTGTTTATGATATGAATGTGAGTTTTAAAGAAAATAACATTTTTAAAAGCATTGCTCAATTTTGTTTCAATTAATTTATCACAATGTATTTTTTATTACCTTTTTTTATAGTTGTGTTGATCTTTGTGGTTGTAGTTTATGCTGAGACATTGTGCGTGTTATGTAAATCTGTGTGTTACTATGACAACATTAGAAATATTGTAAATGCATAATTTCTGACAAGTTTTTTGTGACCTTGAACCTTTCATTGTTATTTTAAACAAAAAATGCATTTTACAATAAATATATATTGTTGAGTCATGTGAGCGAATAACTATTTTGTGAAGAAAATATTTTCTTTATCTTGTATTAAGGAAGAGATGATAATAAAAGACTGACATTTCTGTCTTGTGTTGTTGTGATTCCTGTTTTCTAGTAGAGATTCAAAGTGTTTCTCTGTTCTTTTTTAGTTCTCAGTGTTCTGTCTCAATCTTTCCTGTGAAGAATAAAGTGGACGTGAACATCAGTCAGAAGTGTGGAGTCTTTCCCACAGTGTGGCTTTCTGCTGTTTGTTGGTTCTCTGCAGGTTCCAAAGCTGGACTCCTCAAGTCCAGTTCTGACTCCTGAGATCAGGACTGAGCTCAGATCTCAGAGTTCCATCAGGAGGTGTGAAGAAGGCTGAAGTCAACAAACTGATTCTCTGTGCTTTTCTCATCAGTCTGAGTGCAGCAGTGAGGTTCAGCACAGCTCTGTTGGTCAAAAAGAATCCTCTGAAAAAACTTGATTTAGCCAAGTCAAACAAATAGACAGAAAAGCACAGCCCTGTAACGTATTCTCCTCCACAACATCAACAATGGAGTAGTTCACCTCCTAGCTGCATGGCATATTGAATAAACATGAGACAGTTGGTGACAATCTCCCTCTTTTTCAATAAATAAAATAATAAACATGTTCTTTAACCTTCATTAAAACCAAATCAAGAATCATTTTCAGAAGAACAAAAAAACCATCAGAGCTGATTGTGAACTTTCTTCCAGTTGAATGAACTGTCCAGTGACCATCATGAAGAGACTTCAGCAACAAGGCAGTTGATGCTCCTTTTTTACTGAGACTCTACAAGTTGTTCCTTTGTGTCTGACCAGAACACTTGTTGAACCTTTTCCAGTTTGGATCAGTTCTTTGACAGAACCAAGTTTATAAAGCCAGTATTTTCTCTGCAACAAACTTTGTGGACTTGAGTGCATCAACAAGTGAATAGTTGTCAGGTTATTGGTACAGGGTAACTAGCACTACCAGCACTGAGTTCTGAGAAGAATGTTGAAAGAATAATGGAAACGTCAATCCCTTCAGACATAGCTAGAGCTTCACCTGCAAGTGTGTTTCTGACAACTCTTTGAATCCTTTTGACTGTCATCAAGGTGGAGAAAACTGTCCATTTTCAAGCATTAAGACAAGAAAGTGTCCACCTTGTGTTCCCTCATCTGAGTGATTTGCAACAGATGTATCAGTAAATGCAACCATTGTTCACATTCAATATAACTGACTATGTCTTAAGTTTGCTCAGATCTCTGTTTGCATCATGAATGATCTGTACAGCAGCATGTTGGAGATTAGATACAAATGATTTGCATCAAAGATGAAATCAGGTCTGCTCCGTCTTGCAGACACAGAAGTTGTCCTTTCTTTGATGTGAGTTGATCAGTGAGAGGTGAAGCCAGCTCTGCTGCTCGTGATGGATCAGTTGTACAGCTGTAAATGTTGAAAATGTTGGTGGATCTGTTCTTTTGTCAGAAGAGACAAACTCTACTCCCACATCCAGAAGTTCTTCTGAGCTTCACAGCCCAAACTGAACTGGATCTAAGGTGAGATA
This sequence comes from Oryzias javanicus, assembly GCA_003999625.1. Taxonomy (NCBI): domain Eukaryota; kingdom Metazoa; phylum Chordata; class Actinopteri; order Beloniformes; family Adrianichthyidae; genus Oryzias; species Oryzias javanicus. The sequence continues at coordinate 69,869 of ML136651.1, forward strand.
GAACTGTTGCTGAAAACAATCAGTGGCGTTGTTCGGCCTATTTTAGGGAGGCTGAAGTAGGAGTCCTTTCCACTATTTAAAGGGGCCCTACCATTAAATTCTACTTTTTGAGGTTTTAGATGCATTTCACTGTTCATTACTCACTATAGAGAACCCCAAAATGGCATTTTGATCCGTTCATGCATTTAAGAGTAATCCTCTAAAAACCTGCACTGTCTCCAGCAGCCCCTCCCATACCCACAAAAATGAGCGGGTGAAACGTGCTGACATAAGATTGTTGCCAGCAGCTCTCTCCAGGAAGAGTCTGTGCTGCAAGCTCCGCCCTCCGGCTTACACAACACTCAATTTATCCCCTTACCAATGATAATCAGCAAAAAAAAAACTTTCATTTTAGATAAAGAGTACCATATATCTCCAGTTGTGTCCTGTCTTCAATAAATTCCAGCTCAAATAGGTATTTGTCACGTTTTTTCCGCGATGCTCCCTTAAGAACCCCCCCCCCCCAACACCCGGTCCCCACAGCTGTGCAGAAGCCTTGTGTGTTTGTGTTAGATAGATAGATAGATAGATAGACAACTTTATTAATCCATTTGGGACATGCCCGCAGGGAAATTAAAGTGCTCCACATCTCACACAGCACTGTTGCATACATGTCAATAAAGAAATGACACTTAAATAAAGATAAATAGGGAAATAAATAAATAAATAAACATATAAAAATGTATAAGATACAGAATATAAAAGTAAACAGGCAAATTAGTTCAACACATACAAGGGTTATTTCCAACCAAGTTCAAGGTTTTGCCCTCCTCCCCCCCAGAGAGATGTTAAACAGACCTATGAGAAGGAGTTTAGCAATGGCCAGATCTACTAAAGGCAGATATATCATATGTGGATAAATCTTTGAGGAAGTTTGGATTATTTTTGTGGGAGAAATACAGAGACACGGATTTTGCCTGGTATGACGTCATGAAGTGGACAGCAGCAGCACGCAGCGGCAGGCGGAGCTTCAGGAATTGAGCCGTTTTACTTCTGGGTAGGGAGAAATTCATGAAATATAACAAATATTTCATAAACAATTTGTAATATATGTTCATACATATGGATATAGTTCATTCTGAAAGGCCTAACAAAACCATGGTAGGGCCCTTTTAAATGGAGCTCTGAGTAGTTGCAGGGGGCGGAGTCTTGAACTGACAGCACCGGAGACTGAGGTGAGCAGCACACGGCGCCAGAAAGGGAAACTGAGCGTGGAGAAAAGCCTGAGGAGATAGGCGGGAGTCGATTGAGATCAGACTGAACAGATTTGATTTGTGGAAAATGTTCCTGCATTTTCACAGAGAATCTCATTATTGATGAATCTTTTCATTGTTAAATAATGACTCCGCCTCCATTTGCTCTGGATTTGAGTTGAAATCCAGTCAAGTCAAACCAAAGACTCAGAAAACAGGACTCGTTGCTTTCCTGCTTGATACTCAACTTAAAGGGGTTGGATTGGGGGTTCAACAATCACAAGCAGCTGTGTCTGCAGCTCACCGCTCCCCCAGGGGAGGAGTCAAATATGGAGAACAATTTTCAGCCACTCAGGTAAGTGAGAGCTAGAGAGACTTGAACTTTCTGTTCTCCTATCCTCTGCTTCTCCTCTCTCCATGGACAAAGACCTCGTTCACTGACTGTATACTAGAATTGGACTGAGTGACCCCTCCCCCCTGGTGTTCCAAACAGGAAGTACCTGCTGGCTCCAAGAAGCCAAAATCCCATAGACTTCTATAGAGAAATAAACAGTTTTCTTCAGTCATTCTATTGGTCAGAAGAACCATTCTGGATCTGATACATTTTTATTAACATCTTCTTGTTAAACCTTTTTTAAATTTAGTTTTGCTGTAGTTCAAGTAACTCAAGTTATAAACGGACCAATCAGACGCCTCAATAAAAGCATTTAGTCCCTGCTGGCCCCCACCTACGTTCAAACTGTTTGATTGACAGATTCTCATTTGGTGGAAGGGGTGTGGCCTTCCAACAAACTCCCTCCTGATTGGTGACAGTAGTTGATGTAGAAATGTTGACTCAGATGAGTTCAACAGTCAGAACTGGACTTGAGGAGTCCAGCTTTGGAACCTGCAGAGAACCAACAAACAGCAGAAAGCCACACTGTGGGAAAGACTCCACACTTCTGACTGATGTTCACGTCCACTTTATTCTTCACAGGAAAGATTGAGACAGAACACTGAGAACATGTGGCTCTGCAACCACAATTTGCAGACCCCTGGACTAGAGCATGACATAAGGATCAAAGGATCTGCCCTCCAGTGTTTTTAATCCTATTTATCTTATAGATACCAGTTTTTTTTTAAATTGTAAATATTCCATTCTTTCATTGTACTCGAGTTAGCATAGGAGTCCCACGGGGCTCTGTTCTAGGGCCCATCCTATTCATGCTTTACATGCTGCCCTTAGAAAACAACTAAACGTAGCTTGTGTAACAGAAAAATATCAGAAATTTGTTCTATGATCCACTTTGTTTGTGGTGCATTCCACATCATTATGCTTAAGGAAAAATGGGTCGGAGTCTTTACAGGTTAAGCTGATCTCTGTCTCCCACTGAATGAAAAGAGCCTTTTTCCATGAAGCCCTGACTTCTACATAATTTTCTGGTTTTAGAAGTTTTACAATTTATATTTTTAATTAAACATATATAAAGTACTTCAAATACAAACACACATATATTACATCAAAAATCTTGTCATTGAGGCCTATTTGAAAAAAAAAAAACACATTTGATTTCATATTCATAATCCTATACATAAAAAATGCTTTGTTTATAAAACAAAAGTATACTTATTTCCAATCGACTTGCTGGGTGTGACTGTCACGTCTCCTGGGGGTAAACCCGGCTTGGGTCTGGAGGGGGGTTCCATGTTTTTCTTGCCCAGGAAACTCCTGCTCAGCCAAAAATCAGATGGGATGCCGCTTGCTGTGGCTAATAGGCGGGTATAGGAGTGGTGCTGGGGCCTGGACCAGGTGCAAGAGCAGCAGCTAGTAGCAGCGGCTTGGAATGGCGGCGTGGCCCTGGCCCAAGTGTGGGAGCAGCGGCCAGGATTGGTGGTGTGGCCCCGGCCCAGGCTTAGGAGCAGCTGCAGGCAGCAGTCTTGAACCCATTTGACACCAAGATGCAGTTCTGAAAACAGCCACCAAGCATCTCACTTTCCCCTCCTGCTTCAGTGCAGTTGACACTGTTGCTGCACCTGCATAACAAAACTCTCTGAATCCAGAGGCTGTCATTCCTCACTAACATCCACTCAGCTCATTCATGTCCTCTGTAACAAACAGGTTTTGTGCTCAGAAAGTTTCAATTAGTTTCAGACATTCTAGAAAAGTCTAAAATGTAAATTAAACTTCTGTATAAAACTGAAGAACAGAATTTTACCCATAAAACACCAACGAAAAAAGATGTATCATAAAATTAAGGAAAACATCAATCAAAACTATGAGCCTTTCAAACTTCATGAGTTGACATTTTATCATCAACATAACTGGGATGATAGAAGAATAATTCTACTGACAGACTTTGTACACTAACTGAGGTCAGAAAGGATTTCCAGCAGGTTGTTCCCGCTCAGGTCCAGTTATGTCAGATTGGATGTGTTTCAGAGCTGATCTCTGATAAATAGCATCTTGTTAACCTGAAATCAGACAGGAAAGTGTGTTCAGGAGCTGTGATGGTCGGGATGGATAGGATCAGGAATGAGAACATCAGAGGAACAGAACATGTTAGAAGATTTGGAGATAATGTCAGAGGCCAGACTGAGATGGTTTAGAGATTTTTAGAGGACAGATAGTGGAAATATATGTATAAAAATGCTGAGTTCACTAGAAAAAAGTCTAGAAGAATATCAAAGAGGACGTTTTTGGATGCATTGAAGGAAGACATTAAAGTAGATGGTGTTAGAGGAGAGGAAGCTGTGGTGAGTCTTAAAAAGAAATTCCCAAAGGAACATAAGAAGATGCAGGACTTGCCATACATATAGAAAACTCAAAGTGTTTTAAAAAAATAATAATAAAAAAAATATGCTTTCACATCAAGGACAGGTCAGAAATTGCAAAACAGCTCAATGATAATGAAAAAAACAAAAACACAGAAGGTGAAACTAAGTAATAAACATTTACACACTTTTAAATTTTTAAGCACTTTGAAAATAATACAAAATACAACATAAAATCTTTTTCAATCCATTTTATATATTTCGAATATTGTCTATTCAGTAATTCTGTTAAAGGAATTTTTCTTCGAGGTTACAATTAGTTCTAATTTCTTGTTTTACACGAGTGAGTTAGGCATTTTTTAAATTTATTTTTATTCATAAATCTATTCACAGTAAATTGTTGTTTTGATGTACAAATGAAGTTCTGACCAAAGAGCACTTTTTAAAATGTTGATGTGCCGCTGACAACAACAAATGAAGTGCCATCTGTCTGTTCAAATGAAAACATAAATCTAAATGTTGTACATAAATGTTTTATTTAAACACTAAAGTTCAGTTTCTGACTCACAGACTCTGGTTCACATTGGAAACTGATCCACACAGAGGAACTCTCAGAAGGAGTCTAGTTAACTATTAAGAGAGAAGACTGACATGTACTCTAGAACGCTGATCTATGATAGAAGCAATGCTGTGGTGTAGCGTGCTAACGCTAAACGAATTCTCTTTATGATTTGCATTTAATCTTTTATTAAATATTGTAATCTTATAATCTGTTCACTCTTAGGTTTGTTGATCTTAATAATTTCCTGAATAAAAATCAAGACAACAACACTAAATTTAAATATTTTGAATATATGCTAATTGGGTCCCGGCAAGAGATCAGCCACGGAGGCGTGGCTGACTTCTAGAATGTTACTCGGCTTGGCTATATTAGCATATTTTCTGGAAATTTAGATGTAACATTCAAATCAAAGCAGAGAGAAGAAGTAAATCATGAGGATGTGTCAGTGGCAAATGTTTGACATTGATCTCTGATCAATGACTTCAGCTTTGGAATAAGGAGCTGCAAATGCAACGCAACTTAAACATAGAGTCTGACCTCAGAGTCTGCAATCTGCAGTCTGAACTCTCCAGAAAACCACACAGATGCAGAACTCCTGAATCTTGCAGGTCTCTGTTCCAGCTTAAGTTCAGTTCTGTCCGATTGTTCTTCAGAGCTGAGCCCAGAGCTTCACAGCTGTTGTCTGACAAACTGCAGGTCCTCAACCTGAAATCAGGCAGAGAAGTGTGTTCAAGAGCAGTGATGGCAGCTGAAGGTCCAGAAAATTCGCAAATTCAATCAAGTGGAACCCGCACTGATGAGAGATTGACAAATTACATTCCCTGTTTAACAATTTCTTTTGGAAATCGTCCCAAATACATGATCGTAAAGTACAATGCAATAAATTGAAATCACATAAAAAAATGAAGATAGAACAGATGAGGAATTGAGATGTCTATCATTATGAATTATTAATTGCTAAAGGAAATATTTTTTAGTTCATAACAGAGAATTGTAAAATTGATTTCTACTTGAATTATAAAACCAAAAAACATGAAAATCGACTTTGACTTTGCTTTTAAAATGATTAAATTGTATTTCTTCATCATGAATCCTAAATTGTAAAATGCATTTTCAGATGGCACACTGCAAAGATTCATTTAAATAATCGGTCAAAACGAATAAAAATCTTGATCACGTGGATTTTAATATTGTATTGTACCATTTTTCTTTTTAAGTTATTATCAAACCTTTATTTAACCAGGTAAGTTTTTGAGAACAAATTTTTATTTATTTATTTAATGACTTGGTCATTCGGGGTTTTGGATCTTTTGTTTCTGTCTTTCTTTTGGCGCCACCACAGACAGAGAGATGGTGAGGGACAGCGAGAGAAACTACTGCCAACAGGATTCTCCTTGAACAGGATTTCTGAAGTCTCGGTGAAAGTGAGATGTTTCTGAGTCTCTATCAAGGTTTGTGTTTGTGGAAAAAACCTTCAGAATTTCAGCAGGGAAACATTTCAAATCTGGTTCTGGACACTTCTGCCCGATGAGGGTCTCACAGACAAACTCTGCAGGAACAAACCAAATGAATTTGCACCTTCTTTGCTCCAAAGTCTGTTTCCATGGCAACAGCAGGACGTCAGCTGGTCCCGCACATCTCTGCTAGAGCAGAACAGAGCCACTAAGAGGTTGCCCACAGCACACCTGAGCAGCAGTAGCTCCGCCCCCAGCAGTCTGTGTGGGAACCGTCACTCTGCACATGCTCACAAAGGAGCAGAACCCTCTGCTGCTCTGCTTCCTCTCTACTGTTCCTTCAGAAGGGCATGTTATGTTCCCTGGGGTACCACACAGCTCGAGTTTAAGGGAAGGGGGGGAAACAAAGGGGACAGTAACGAAGACTGAAGACAACTTACAAAGAAACATAGTTTATTAAATTAATCACCTTTGTCCTGAAAGGAAGATCAAATAGTGAGTTGACAAAACAAAAAGACAAACCAAAACAGAGTTGGAACCATGGCCAAAATTAAAATAAGTCAGGGAGACTGCTGACCCAGCCATGACGACCGTCGGAGTCAGCAGCTCCCTGCTAAAGGCTGCCTAACAGAACTGACTAATCAAAAGAAATGAAATAAAGCCCGCAAATCAGAACTACCATGGTCCAACTCCAAGCTAACACAACAAAACCCAACAATCTAAGATTGTTGAGGACAAAAGAAAGAAAACAAAACCAGCTGTGCTCCTGTCCTTGGTAGTGGACCTCGCCTCTGGCTTGTCTTACGCCCCCAGCTGTCCCCCAGCTCCATCTGGATGAAGCCCATCTGCCGCACTATTCAAATTCATGATTGTAGTCGATTGAAGAGACCTCTGACTGGTGACCAGGGGTGAATTTAAGTTGGAACGGTCCGGAGCGGCGTTCCGGTAAATGATTTGAAGACGGAACGCTGTTCCGGCTGGAGAGATCAGCTGTGCGGCCAGTTTTCACTATAACACATGACAGAAGCCGCGGTCGCTCTTATGGAAGAAAAATAAGAAAATTGACATTCGAGCTGAGAGCAGGAATCACTTTATTTGAATGTTTGCATTGTTTTTGTGGCGCATCAGACAGTTATTGAAACCCGCCCTCTCTCTCTCTCTCTCTCTCTCCTGGTCTGCACTCTCTTGCGTGCGCCAAGTCTGGCTTGCGTCCTGAGCGCTGCTGACCCCCGACATTCTGAACAGCAGGCGCACCAGAGAACTGCAGCTGATGATACCCAGGAGTTCAGGAGGTGTGACGCTGACGTGTGTTATATGCTTGTAATGGGGTGTTTTATTTTTTGTTTGGTAGCAATCAATACATTCACGGTCACTTGAGCAATAATGTGCATCCTACAAGAACAACAATAAATGATTCACAAACTTCTCATCAATATTGTCATTGTTCTGTCTAAATTCAATGCACATTTAATGCACAATCAGATTTTTAAGAGGAAGATCCAAAAGTGAGGATGACGATGTGCAGAACAAATCTAAAGGAGAGGATGAAGAAGAGAAAAGAAAAGATGGAAGTTGAATGGAAAATGCCAGACATCAGGTCCATCAACCACAGATGAATTTTCTATGTTGCCAGATTATTCTTCAATCTGGACAACTGACAATATAATCTGTTTAAAGTCCCCTCCAAAAAAAAGAAAAACTATTTTTTGAGTTTTTAACATGCCTGTGAGTCATTTTTCTTCTGAAAGGGAACAAATGTAATTATTTTGTTTTTGCATTTCCTTTTAATCTCTGTTATTCAAACTGTCACAGACAGATTCTGTGTGAATGAATGATGTTCTTTCTGCTGCACATACACTAAACCCTCATCTGGTCCGGCCAGCGTGTCTAGTTCAGGTTCTGGAGAAGAGAAGATGCTATCTTCACATTGACTGCAGTCAAATGAGCCGCCGTTCACATTTCTTTGGTCCAATCAGCCGTCCCTGGATTTTTTTTGTGTGAGTTTCATCCAATACTTACGGTAGCAGGGCTGAGAACACTGGAAAATCTCCACCAGACTCCACAGAGCTTCTTGATGTGACCACGGAAATGTGAACGGCGGCTCATTTGACCGCAGCTGTAAAAGATCTGTGAAAGTTCACTCCATGAAGCTGTAGCATGAATGGCTAGTAATTAATACTCATATGAAGGGTTGAATATGTGATATTCGCCTTCAGATCTGGTCAAAGTTATAAAGTTTATTAATCTGCAATTTCCAGATTCACCTGTAGGGGGCACCACCTCCTGCAAGGAGGAAATTATCACTTTAATTATTAGTTATTATTTCTAATTAATAAAGTAATACTCAAATTTATCAGTCTACTTATCCAAAAGGAAACGTGAGTGTCTTTACCTTTGAAGGGACGTTTTGTGAACCATGGAAATTATGAGACAGAACAACGACTTCTTATACACATTCATTTATTGCATAAAAGTGGATTAACAAGAAGGATTATTGAGTGTGAAAGCACAGCATTGATTATACTTTGCAGAGTTGAAAAGAAGAAAGAAAGAACTTTTCTAATACTGTTCAAAATGCATACGTGAAGAGAGCAATAAAATTAATTTTAAAACAAATTAAAATTATGTGAATGGGCTGAAGGTGTATGACTGCAATGTCTGATGTGTCTGATCTAATGCAAAATTAATGTTTTAATAAAATCGAGATAAATGTCCTTCTAGTGGTTGAAACAATAGTTACTTAGTTGAATTCTAAATCAAAGAAAAATGTCTCTCTGACCACAAACAGTAAAACGCTGGAGCAAGTCTTCTCACCATGCGGTCTGTGGGTTCTGGTTCCAAAGAGCACAGGAAGCCTCTCTTTAGTTTCAGCTTTGAGAGGCTGCTCTTCTCCCGAGAAGTCAGCCAGGTGTCGAAGTTAGAATCTGTCCCCAAAGGAAGATTCAGGTTATTGTCCAGGGTTTTTTAGTCTCAAGTGGTCAAGTCACGCTTGGTTCCAAAAATTAGCGACTAAAATTAAAAGTTTTCAAAGCTGGCCGGGCTACAAAAACTTAATAATTATTTTGTCACTTATAAAAATTAGAAAGAAAAATGAAAAGTTAAAATTGCATAAAACGTAAAAAGGTTGACGGTTCGGTTTGTTTAATCTTAAAGATGGAAAAATCTCACAGAAGTTTTCATCTCGAAGTTATTAAAATCTTAGAAGTTAATCCTTTGTTCTGAGCTGTCCTTTGTTCTGAGTTTCCCTCCAAAAATCTTTTCTGCTTGAAGCTATCTCCTTGTTTTCTGAGAGGTCTTCCCTCATTCACTTCAGAACTCCATCTCTTGACTGACTTACAGTTTGAACGTGCGAGGGACAAGGCCCTGAAACTGACCAATCAGAAACGAGTTGGGCCGGTCTTACGCCCTCATCTAATTAACATACTCCAATAGGATGTGAGTTTCTAATCTGGGGGTGGGGTCCTAATTGTGGGTGTTTGTGGGCGTGTGCGTGTGTATCCGAGGACAGACCTTACACAAACATCTCTTAACATTAAGGAATTAAAGAAACATTTAATTTCTTTTTAATCAACTCGTCTCATAAGTAGGAACCCCTTTATGCTGGAAAGAAAACAAAATAATAATAATCATCAACATTTAAAAGATAATACAATCACACTGAAATTCCACACAAGATGAAGCGAGAATCAAAGCGAAATGATTTTTCTTTTTTTCTTTTGAAACTCTTCCTGTGGAAAGATTGAACAACTTTAGTTAAATTCACTAAGAAAAAAAAAAACAACGGTTAAGGTAACAAGTTATAAAAACATTCCATGACCGGAACAAAGGAGGATTCTTCTCAACCCACATCTGGTGTGAGTGAAGCTGGGGGTTGGCTGCAAGGCTGTAAATTTGATCTGGTGGGTTGGTGATCCTCAGACCTGTGAAATGTCGATTGTCAACAAATGAGAGCATTTTCTTGTGGCTTCAAAAGAACTTTATTCAATGGAATGCACTTTTCTGGACGTCCTGTAAATCAAAATGGCTGGTTAGGCTCCAGAGTGGCTGGTTGTCACGGTAACCTGGGATTACCAACGTCCTCCCCCGCGGGGGAGCCAAGTGTTTCCGGGGTCTGTTGCCCTCAAGTCTGACGAGGTGTTATTTCAGGGGAGGCTGAGGTGTAATTTTATTGGAGTGGAGTGGAGGCAAATGGCCTTTTTCGGGAGGGGGGGGGTAATCCTTTATGCTTGGCAAGATTCCTTTGTTAGTTAAGGTTCTGGGATCCATGGTTTACTGCTACATATCCCCCCTTTGTTTCGACTTGTTCCTGTGGAATTAGTTGAAACACAAGATACAGAAAAAACATGGGATTCCCCGATGAACCTTCTGGAAGCCGCTGGAACGCCAGAGTAATCCGCTGAAAACAGTGGGGTCAAACATCCGAGTAATCCTCACGAGAGCCACCAGGGTGCTGGGCGACTCTTCTGGGAGCGTTGGACGTTCAGCCGGGTCCTCAGGCAGGTGTGGGTGTACCTGCAACTTTACTGCTGTGGTCAGAGGCGTGACTCAAATCTTAAAATGAGTCTATATATTCACTTAATCTGGGTACCTAGAGTAGTGTTCTAGTCTAGTGTCTAGATCTAAGTGTTCTATAATGAAGAAAACAACATAGAGAGGAAGAGAAAAGAAGAAAGAGAAATACGAGTAGCTGTTCAGGTTAGGCAGGAGTGCCTGCAACCTCACAGAGGATCGACGAGGTTGAGAAAGGCTGGAGAGAGAGGTTCTGCTCTAATGTCCTTCTCGAGGGCCCCCCCCCCTGACCTGTCGCTATCATTGTTATCTCTTTCAGTAAATCTCCGTCGAGTCTCTCGAGCCAATCGGCTGCGGCACCTGTCTATTTGTCTGCTGCTGCTTCTGGAAACCAGAGCAGCAAATTCACGAAGGTGACTGATCGTTGCTGTGTGGGTTCGCAAAAACTCCCAAATGATGGCTGGTTCCAGGATGGAGGTTCTGAAGGAAAAGAAATTTGAAGTTCAAGTCCTCCTCCATTCCTGGTTCATTTACGCGTACCAAAGTATGCTCGTAACAATCGGTAATAATATTGCTGTGGAGACTCCTGTCTACCTTGTTTTACCGACATTGCAACCGTTAAACCTGACTGTGTAGGGCAATCAGAGAATTCCCTCTCGATGGCCTGTCGCAAAAAATACCATTCGCGTCTGGTAAACTCTGGCTGCCTTTCGATGAAACGGATTACCTCACGGCTCGAAGTGCGTTTGATAAGATAAATCTTATCTGGAATGGTGGCCTCTGGATATTTCCTGAGATAGAACTCAATGTCATCCAGGTATGCTCGAGGATCATTAGAGCCACCAGGGGTTGGTTCGAATCTGGTAAGATTTCGAGAAATTTTGTCTAAATCTCGATCAGAAGGACCATGATGACGAGATTCATCTGCCCTAAAGTCATGGAATCGATTCGCCTGTGTCGACCTTGGAGTCCGTGCAGAAAAGGAGGCAGGTGCAGGTGCTAAAAGAGGTAATCCGCCAGAACTATCCCTTTTAGCCTGTGCACCCCCCCTTTCGTCTTTGAAAGTTGGATGAATCGGCTGACAGGTGTCAGATTCAAAAGATGGCTTGATGTCTGCTGTTGCAGACTTAGGTTTTCCACCCTCAAGTGTTCATATGTTTGATCGGTTGGCTTCTCGTTGGTGTGGTGGTGTTAAGCTAGTTGCTCTTGCATTAGCTCAACCTGTCCTTTTTGGTCATCTAACTGTCTGGTTAGATTAGCATTGTTGGCAATGTAATGTATATCGTCTTCAGCTGCATATGCAGTCCTATTGAGAAGCTTCGTAAGCTTCTTTAACCTCCATGAGCTGCAGCTGTTTGCTACCAGTTCATGCTGCAGGCTGGGGCCTGGATTTCGCAGTTCTTATTTCTCTGTTAATTTGACCGTTTTCAGTCTTCAGTTCTTCGTTTTGAGTCGTCAGTGCAGTGACCTTGACGCTCCAAATCATCTGTTTGTCTTTGAGCAACCTCGCGCTGATGCTGCAAAAGTTTATTCTCCTCCTCTGGTTTGAGAAAGTTTCTGCGAGCGCGTGTCGAGTTTCCCTAGCGCATGGTTTAACAAACTATGACGAGTTTTTGAGTCGAGCTGTGAGCAGTATGGCTAGGCTACCAAGTGTTTTGGTCAACTCCTTATCCTTCGGTGGATCATGGGTAATTCTGCCACTACCTCAGAGAGCTTGGTCTCCAGTTCAGATGCGGTTAAGTTCTGAACTTACCTTCAAACCTGGAATGTGATTTTCAGTGATTTCTGTCAAGGCAGCTTCTAGATCATTCAAAAAGGTCCTAGGCTAGAGGCCTCAGAAGAAACTGCGTCAGTCATTTCTAAATCTGTTGCTCAGCTGATGAGGAATGAAGCTGGAGGGTTTAGACAGCTTTGTTTAGCCTCAATTAGCAAGTACCGAAACTTTAGCTTTTAGCTTTCAAATCACTATATTCATTAGCTTTTAGCCCCTTAGCATTAGCTTTTAGCATTAGCGTTAGCTTTAGCCTTTTAGCTTTTAGCATTTACACCTCACTGCCAGTAGGGGGAGATGACAAGTGTGATATCTATTTCAAGCCACAAGGGGGAGTCAATGAACCACTGACTTAGCAGACCTTCCACCTACTGCTGTCTACCTAGATTGGCACAAACTTTCAAGTCTCTGAGTGGATTAAATATAGGTCTCTATATCTATGCTTCCACAGTCAACCTGCTTTGGTTCAATGCAGTCCAAGTACACACACCTCCTCTAGGCCAGTACGTCTATGGATATTAATCCCAACCTGTAACTTGGTTCAACACACAACTTCTGATTATTATTAGAAGAGGGTAACACCTCTGGCTCAGAGGTCCACCTCCTATGACCCTGACTGCGTCACAGCTTTAGCCACACCCTTGGGTGACCCGGAAGTTCCTCCTTCCTTTCTCCTCAGTTTTACTCAGCGCTCGTCGCGAACACACCTAAAGCAGGCAGTTTTTTTAGCAGAGGCAGCTAAACGTCCTGAAGACAAAGCAGTTACTCACAGCAAACCCTAAAGCTGGAAAAACGGAGTGATTGCAACTTTTGGATTTATTTAGCTAGTTTGGTGTAACAACTTGCTATCTCTAAGGTGTCTTTTGCACTGATAAAGTAGGGACAAAGGGTCTGCAGACCGCGCCTGCGTGTGCTTTTGTGCTATCAGCACAAGAAAAAGGGGGGTCGGTCTGCCAACAGACTGACGATTTCTCCTTCAGAGAGCTTATCACACAGCCCAAAACGCGCAGTTATATCCTAAAATCCTTGTTAATTTTAGTAACCCGCTACGGCTGACAAGAGTGCTTTCCTGCACTTTCATAAGACGTTTACGTCTTATAAACGTCCACTCATAGATAAATCTATGGGGTGAGGTCCGGCCGGAATCCTCAGCCGCTGGGACGACGGAAGTCGGGCCTGTGTCCTGGAACACGCAGGCAGGTACACAGCCAGAACTTTCCGTGGAAAGAAATTACACAAGACAGGAACACGCTGAACTTCTGTAATCTTTCCAAAGGCCTTTTAACTTATTAAAACGCATAAGCATAAATGCGCAAACGCATGCAAATTATCACGGTTCTGCTCCGTGCAAAAAAGTTCTGTTTCACAGAATCATCTGTTACGCTGATCGCACAGCGTCACAGGCTTCCAAGGCCACACAAACAAGTTCTCAGTCTTAAATAGGGAAAAGTCACAGCTCAGAGTACTCAGGAATTTCATTCAGAACCGCAGTTACGTTTTAGATGCACAAACCTTTCTAATTAACCTGTTTATCTCAATATTTCCAAGTTCACAAATGTTCAAGAGGCCGACACGGATGATGCGCATAAATATATCTGTAGCATGAATGGCTAGTAATTAACAACTCAGATATGAGGGTGTAATATGTGATATTCGCCTTCAGATCTGGTCAAAGTTAATAAAGTTTATTAAATCTGCAATTTCCAGATTCCACCTTGTAGGGGGCACCCACTCTGCAAGGAGGAAATTATCACTTTAATTATTTAGTTATTATTTCTAATTAATAAAGTAATACTCAAATTTATCAGTCTACTTATCCAAAAGGAAACGTGAGTGTCTTTACCTTTGAAGGGAGTTTTGTGACCATGGAAATTATGAGACAGAACAACGACTTCTTATACACATTCATTTATTGCATAAAAGTGGAATTAACAAGAAGGATTATTGAGTGTGAAAGCACAGCATTGATTATACTTTGCAGAGTTGAAAAGAAGAAAGAAAGAATTTTCTAATACTGTTCAAAATGCATACGTGAAGAGAGCAATAAAATGAATTTTAAAACAAATTAAAAATTATGTGAATGGGCTGAAGGTGTATGACTGCAATGTCTGATGTGTCTGATCTAATGCAAAATTAATGTTTTAATAAAATCGAGATAAATGTCCTTCTAGTGGTTGAAACAATAGTTACTTAGTTGAATTCTAAATCAAAAAAAATGTCTCTCTGACCACAAACAGTAAAACGCTGGAGCAAGTCTTCTCACCATGCGGTCTGTGGGTTCTGGTTCCAAAGAGCACAGGAAGGCCTCTCTTTAGTTTCAGCTTTGAGAGGCTGCTCTTCTCCGAGAAGTCAGCCAGGTGTCGAAGTTAGAATCTGTCCCCAAAGGAAGATTCAGGTTATTGTCCAGGGTTTTTAGTCTCAAGTGGTCAAGTCACGCTTGGTTCCAAAATTAGCGACTAAATTAAAAGTTTTCAAAGCTGGCCGGGCTACAAAAACTTAATAATTATTTTGTCACTTATAAAAATTAGAAAGAAAAATGAAAAGTTAAAAATTGCATCGTAAAAAAGGTTGACGGTTCGGTTTGTTTAATCTTAAAGATGGAAAAATCTCACAGAAGTTTTCATCTCGAAGTTATTAAAATCTTAGAAGTTAATCCTTTGTTCTGAGCTGTCCTTTGTTCTGAGTTTCCCTCCAAAAATCTTTTCTGCTTGAAGCTATCTCCTTGTTTTCTGAGAGGTCTTCCCTCATTCACTTCAGAACTCCATCTCTTGACTGACTTACAGTTTGAACGTGCGAGGGACAAAGGCCCTGAAACTGACCAATCAGAAACGAGTTGGGCCGGTCTTACGCCCTCATCTAATTAACATACTCCAATAGGATGTGAGTTTCTAATCTGGGGGTGGGGTCCTAATTGTGGGTGTTTGTGGGCGTGTGCGTGTGTATCCGAGGACAGACCTTACACAAACATCTCTTAACATTAAGGAATTAAAGAAACATTTAATTTCTTTTTAATCAACTCGTCTCATAAGTAGGAACCCCTTTATGCTGGAAAGAAAACAAAATAATAATAATCATCAACATTTAAAAGATAATACAATCACACTGAAATTCCACACAAGATGAAGCGAGAATCAAAGCGAAATGATTTTTCTTTTTTTCTTTTGAAACTCTTCCTGTGGAAAGATTGAACAACTTTAGTTAAATTCACTAAGATAAAAAAAACAACGGTTAAGGTAACAAGTTATAAAAACATTCCATGACCGGAACAAAGGAGGATTCTTCTCAACCCACATCTGGTGTGAGTGAAGCTGGGGGTTGGCTGCAAGGCTGTAAATTTGATCTGGTGGGTTGGTGATCCTCAGACCTGTGAAATGTCGATTGTCAACAAATGAGAGCATTTTCTTGTGGCTTCAAAAGAACTTTATTCAATGGAATGCACTTTTCTGGACGTCCTGTAAATCAAAATGGCTGGTTAGGCTCCAGAGTGGCTGGTTGTCACGGTAACCTGGGATTACCAACGTCCTCCCCCGCGGGGGAGCCAAGTGTTTCCGGGGTCTGTTGCCCTCAAGTCTGACGAGGTGTTATTTTCAGGGGAGGCTGAGGTGTAATTTTATTGGAGTGGAGTGGAGGCAAATGGCCTTTTTCGGAGGGGGGGGGGTAATCCTTTATGCTTGGCAAGATTCCTTTGTTAGTTAAGGTTCTGGGATCCATGGTTTACTGCTACAAAGCTCTTCCTTGTCTGAACTGATGTCCAGCCCAAAATAAAACTGCCAGACATTTTTGTGGTGCAGCGGGGAAGACTCAGAGCCACCATAATCAGACAGGGAAGGGTCCGAGACGTAGCAGGTCAGCTTCGCTCAGCTCCAGAAGCCACGCCCCTACAGAGGAGTTTTCACAGACCAATATTAAAAAATTACTGTCTAAGACATTGAGGGTCTGGGTTTTTGGTTAAAACATAAACATAAATAAGACACGTTTTTCTTTTTAAATAAAAGTAAAAATTTACATATGGCGACTTTAAAAGTAAAGGTATTGGACTGTGTGTGTGTGTGGGGGGAGCAGCATAGTACCGGCATAACAAAAAATCTACTTTCACCCCTGCTGGTGATGCTCTGTTCCATCATGATTCTCTTCTTATCAACCAGTCGTCTTTGAACCAGCAGCTCTAGTTGTTCCACGACAGACACCAGAAGAGAGCCAGCTTTTCTCCAGCACCTCCTGTCAGGTTCCTGCTTTGATCCTCCTGCTGGACAGCTCTATTTCACTGATCTCTGAAGCAAATGTCAGGAGATTCTTTGGTCCACATGGATTGTCACAGGAACAAGACTCAGCTGGAAGAAGAACTTCAAGAACAGAAGAACTCAAGTTCCACAATGTCCACAAAAAGCCAGTCTAACAGAATTCCTGAGCTAATCTGGATTCATTATAGGGCTGCCACAAACGATTATTTCAATTGTCGACTAATCTTCGATTATTTTTTCCGATTAGTCGACTAATCGGTTTGTGTGGCGGCTGGATGTAAAACACACATTTTAACCATCATTAGCTTTAAATTTGAAGTGTAAGCAATATGCAAAATAAAAATAAAAATAAAAATAAAACGATAGTTCATGAAGCCTTTAATGAATCATGTAGCTTTTCTCTTTCATTTGTTTCTGGCATTAAAACAAGTATTCAATCACAGCAGAGCCAAGCCTTATTTCTGTTTTTACAATTCTCATTTATGTCATTTTCATTGTATTCATTGTGTGTGGGATGGGTTGTATGTGTTGGTAGAGGGTGGGGGGTTGGCTTTTATTGGGTGGGGGGGGGGTTGGCTTTTATTGTATATGTTTTTGTTTTTAATGTAAAGCGCTTCGAGCTGCACAAAGTATGAGAAGTACTTTTTTATAAATAAAGTTTGATTTGATTTGATTTGATCAAATGAGGCGATCTGAATGAACTACATAAAACTTAGCAAACCCTCCAATTATTTTTAAAGCTTTAAAACATATATTTAATAAAAGTGTATAAAGTATTTCAAAAGCTAATTTCAGACATAAACACATTCAAAAAAATATTTTGCTCACTGAAGCCCAATTATAAAAGCAAAACACTAATGACATCTTTGAACTCAGGATATTCCTAATTAAGGAAGGATGACAAAAAAAACTGTTCTTTCAAACTTCTCGGTTGTTCTTTTTTATCATTTCTAAACTTTATTCTGAAAATCGAAACCAGATCATCACTTATAATCACTTCATCTCATTTCCAAGTGCCTCGCATGTCAAATGTCTCCTTCCAATTCACACAATACCAGTTACTAAACCCATCTCATGCTCACATCAGATTTTACCCACAACACTAATTTCATTTTTTTAATTTCTATCAGGGGAGGTAAGAAAGGTGGCGGCACAGCATCGATAGCTCACAAAACAATAATATCTGAAAATATTGCATTCAACAAATATTCATTTGAGCATCATGCTTTTCTCTTTGGTGCCCCGCCTGTTTTAGCCGTCACAGTGTACAGACCACCAAATCCTCCTTCCTGTTTTATTGAAGAATTTTCGGAGTTTTTATCATTTCTTTACATTAGGTACAATAGGATTGTAATTACTGGAGATTTTAATTTACATGTTTATAAAAATGATGATGTCTATGCTCGTGAGTTTTTTAATTTCCTGAGCAGCATGAATTTTAAACAACATGTCACACAGGCCACTCACAACAGAGGACACCCCCTCGACATTACCTACGGTCTGCCGGGGTTTAGATCCGGGGTCTCCTGTGATTTTATTGTTTATGATTTTAATAACAGACTTTAGTCTTCCTTAGATGCAGTGGCTCCAGTCAAGACAAAACATTAAGAACCACTGAGAAAACACCATGGAAGACTGAAGACATTAGGTGTCTGAAACAGAAGTGCAGAAGAGCAGAGAGGAGATCCAGGAAGACAAAAAAATGTATATTAATTCAGTTAAAAAGGCCAGAACACTTTACTTTACAAACATCATTTCAGGAAATAAAAACAATCCCAATTTTTTTTTAAAACAATTGATATTTTAATAAACAAAAATTTTAATAAGTCCTCCATACCATCATCTGATGCTGCATGTGAGGACTTTGCAGACCATTTCATGGATAAAATCAATGCTATAAGATCTAACATTTCACCTGTGCCATACTCTGGTTTTAACAACTGATCACCAGTATTGGTTTTACCCATAGACATAATATCTAATTAGACCAATCATCTCTGACGTCACCCATTGACTTCCACAGTCCCCAAAATGAAGCCTGAATATTCAGCTCATGGCCGCAGCCATATTGGCTGGTGTTAACTCCGCCTCACGCAGACGTTCCAAATATGGGGAAAAGGGGCGGGACCGAGTTGACTCGCTTTCCCCCCGGATTGTTTTAGTTCACGCCCACAGCTCCTGCCGCTGTACACGGTTCCTCAATGCTAACGGCTAACAGCTTCTTCAGCAAAGCATCATCGCGGTGGATTATTTACATCATGAATCTTTACAGATAAGTGATTACTGTTTTACACACAATATGTAAAGCGGTGGAAGTGACTTTTAGACAACAATGAAAACGTATTTTCCCGTGATACGTGTTTAGTATAAACTGAGCATCACTCGTTTAAACATGTTATTTCTGTGGCCCAAAGCTATCTTATTGTAGTCTTTATATACATATTGGTTTTTTTTTAATTCACCACAAGAGTAATATTTGTTTGTGTAAAAATTTGTTGTGTAAAACATAGTTTTTGTCTAATGTTAAATCAAATAGACAAATTTAACATTTGTCTAATGTTAAATCAAATTGTTAGCATATGATCACATAATGTTGTGATTACAATATGAGTTATTCTTTTTATTTCTTTTTACTCTTTAGTGAAGTTAATTATGTCAACTTCTTTAAGCTGGAGCTAATATTTGAGTTAATTCTTTCCTACACACAGTCATGCAAAATGAATTACTGTGGTAATATTAGTCATAATGTCATGGACGTCAGGAGTGAAGAGGTTAAACATGACTGATGGTTCCTACTCTTCTGCTGACAATCCAAACTAAAGACTGGGATGTTCTTTCAAAGATAAATTCATTTTCTTAAATATTTTGTTTAAAGATATTCACGTGTATTGTGAGCATAAACTAGATGAAATATTTTATTTTATGTAATTAACACATCGTCGCAAAACATCTCATGTACAGATATTTTTGAGTAAAATCTGTTTTATTTTTCTTACAATTGCAGTTTGGATTAATGGTGACGTCATTTCCAGAAAGGACAGTTCAACAAAACCACCACATCAACATGAGCTCTGCAGAGATCCTCATTCCTGGTTCAGCTGAGGCGGACAGTGGTGGAGCGTCTTTATTTTCCAACAAGGAAGAGCAGCTCCTGGTTCTGTCATCACTGAGGAGGACGTGAACGGGTGACGTCTGGATTCTGGAGCTGGTCATGTGATCAGAGAGATAGTCCAGCAGCTGCACAGTGTAACACCCAGAACTAAACAGTTTTTTCTTCCATGTCTTACCGAAATGTTTTTCAGTAGATATAAAGGTACTATTTAGGATAATTTATTTGGTTCTTTAAATATAAAAAAACAGGCAGTATTATCATAGATGATGCTCTCTAACCATGACATGTTTAATGAGCTTCTTACTTTAAATAAAGGGAATCAATTTCTGAATTGTCAATGATTAATGCTTGTGATGTTTTAAATAATGAAATACATTTTGTACAGATTTTCCTTTTGTCTTTATTATACGGTAAAACAATGTGAATAAACAGAAGAGACTGGTCACTCAAATATGTTAAACATGATTTTATTGAATCCCACACATCAGCAAAAGTCATCTTCACATGTTAGAATTTGAATTTTACAGCCTTAAAATGTAAATACTGGATTGTTTTAGATTATAAACCCACTCACCACCACAATCAGACCTGGAGAGGAACATACAAGATAAACATGAGATTAAATTAAATTAAAATTAGAATCACAAGATAAAGCAAAAAATAAAACATGTAAAAAAATAATAAAACAGAAATATTTATATTACATGTTATTAATTGAAACTTTTCTGTATGTCTTTGCATTTTAACTTTACATGAAGAGATTCTGGTGTTACTGTAGCAGATCTGAATCCTGCTCTTATATGTTATAACTTTTTGATTAAAAAAAAGAACTATCAATAAAAGTACTTAGAAAACATATTTTTTTTATCTTTAAACATAATATTCATGTTAAAACACTGACATGGAGATATTTTGAGAATAAAAAAAATGAATTATTGGAACTAAAATAATCATAATAAACATTAATGATTTGTTTCTGGTAAATATAAAGTTATTCTTTTAATACTTACCAGAGAAAAGACACCAGAAGACTCCCAGAAAAAAGTGTTAGAACAGTTTGCACATCAGCAGGACAAAAACTTAACTATAGCGCTCATGCTAACGCTAAATCTGTACCAGACCCCAAAACACCGGAGTCCTGCTCCCAGAATCCACTGCGATCGTCATCTGTCAGTCAAACAACCACGCCTCCTCATTAAGTGAAAATAAATACAGTTTTTAAAAAAAAATTACAAACTTAGAAAAAAATTCACTCCCCTCAGAGTTGTCATGGATCAAATATGTAGCTGTTAATGAAATAAAAACTTGAAGCATCAGGCATTAAAGGGGTTTTTGAGAGGGCTGAAAATGAGGATTTTAACATGGGAGTCAATGGGAATCTGCTCACTCTAAGCACCAGCCTCTCTGGTCAGTGCCGGTACTGCAACGTTTTGGTACTTCCGGGTTGGCTTCACTTTCGGTCTGCAAAGGATGGGGGTTGATTTTACCCGAGGAAACACTGGGGAGTTTTGTCCTGGTTGATGCAGAGATGCTTGGTCGAGTTTTATCCCACGAAAACACCACAAACTGCCTTTTAGATCACATTCCCACTTCACTTTTTAAAACATTTTATGGATTCTTTGAGCCGGAGCTTTTAAATATAGTGAACTGCTCTCTTCAGACGGGTGTCTTCCCCTCTGCCTGAAAAAAAAGTCAATGGTGAGGCCCTTTCTGAAGAAGAGAAGTTTAGATCCAAATATTCTGGATAAATACAGACCTATATCCAACTTACCGTTTTTAAGTAAAATTATAGAAAAAATGTCGCTACTCAACTTCATGAGTTTTTAAATAAACACAATTTTAGAAATATATCAGTCTGGTTTTAGAGTGAACCATAGTACAGAGACGGCTCTTTTAAATATTGTTAATGATCTTTGATCAGATTTCCAGTAAAATATAAAGCATCTGTTGCAAACCTTTCAGATGAGGGAACACAAGGTGGACACTTTTTTGTCTTAATGCTTGAAAATGGACAGTTTTCTCCACCTTGATGACAGTCAAAAGGATTCAAAGAGTTGTCAGAAACACACTTGCAGGTGAAGCTCTAGCTATGTCTGAAGGGATTGACTATTCCATTATTCTTTCAACATTCTTCTCAGAACTCAGTGCTGGTAGTGCTAGTTACCCTGTACCAATAACCTGAGTCACTGACAACAGAGCTGTGCTGAACCTCACTGCTGCACTCAGACTGATGAGAAGAGCACAGAGAAGCAGTTTGTTGACTTTAGTCTTCTTCACACCTCCTGATGGAACTCTGAGATCAGAGCTCAGTCCTGATCTCAACAGTCAGAACTGGACTTGAGGAGTCCAGCTTTGGAACCTGCAGAGAACCAACAAACAGCAGAAAGCCACACTGTGGGAAAGACTCCACACTTCTGACTGATGTTCACGTCCACTTTATTCTTCACAGGAAAGATTGAGACAGAACACTGAGAACTAAAAAGAACAGAGAAACACTTTGAATCTCTACTAGAAAACAGGGATCACAACACAAGACAGAAATGTCACTCTTTTATTATCCATCTCTTTCATAATACAAATTAAAGACACAACTTTAAACTTTACCGCAACAACTTTAAAAAAATAAAGGTAAAAAAAAATAAATCTAATGTAATCCAATAAAACCAATAAAATTGAGAAATGCTTTGAAAGTTTGTTTCTTTAAAAGTCAAATTCGTAAACAATGTAAGTACAAAAAGTGATGGTACCTTCAAAACTGGTAAAAGCCATTCAAGAGATGAAGATTTCACTGTTATGATACACCAAAAAGAATGAATTTCATGGAAAAATTCAATATTTACAATGGCGTATACTTGTATAGCACTTTCTACCCTCCTTTGAGGACCCAAAGCACTTCACAGTCACAGACCCATTCACACACACATTCATACACTGGTGGTGGCTCCACTGCCGAACACTGGCGCCAACCTCCCACCAGGGTTCAGTGTCTTGCCCAAGGACACTTCGACATGTGGGCGGGCAGGGAATCGATCCCACTATCTTCCGATCATGAGACGACTGCCCTACCACTGCACCACAGCCGATTGATTATTGATCACTGTCAATCAATAAAAAATAAAGCTCATATAGTAAAGGATCATTAAAGAGATATAAATGTATCAATCCCAATCATAACTAATTATGAGAATTGTGGCTTATGAACAATGAAACTCTAAAGATTTGTCTTAGAAAATGTGAGAATTATATCACAAAAAGTAATTTAAAATAAAAGATGTTCTGGCAACAAAAATCAGAATTCAGAAAACTGTTTAATTTCATGTATTCCATACTTACTTCTGCCTCCTTTTAATTTAATTACGGCATCAAATTTTGACTAAACTCTGACATTTCTTTTCAAGAGAAGGCTTCTCTTTTGTGTTAGTTCTCATGTGCCTTTTGAGGCTACATGCACGATAAAAACTTTTACCACATTCTTTACAAGAAAAAGGCTTCTCTCCGGTATGGATTCTCACGTGTCTTTTGTAACGAGATAGGTCACAAAAACTTTTGTCACATTCTTGACAAGCAAAGGGTTTCTCTCCTGTGTGAGTTCTCATGTGTGAATTGAGATGAGATATTCGACTAAAACTTTTATCACAGTCTTGACAAACAAAAGGCTTCTCTCCTGTATGAGTTCTCATGTGTGATTTGAGGTTAGATAATTGATTAAAACTTTTATCACATTCTGGACAATAAAAAGGCTTCTCTCCGGTATGCGTTCTCAAGTGTGTTTTGAGATGAGCTGCATTACGAAAACTTTTATCACATTCTTTACAAGAAAAAGGCTTCTCTCCAGTATGAGTTCTCATGTGTCTTCTGAAACCAGATCGGTCACAAAAACTTTTATCGCATTCTTGACAACAAAAAGGCTTCTCTCCTGTGTGAGTTCTCATGTGTTTTTTGAGATTAGACATCAGACTAAAACTTTTATCACATTCTTGACAACAAAAGGGCTTCTCTCTTGTGTGAGTTCTCATGTGAATTGTGAAATGAGACAAGTAACCAAAACTTTTACCACATTCTTTACAGACATGAGGTCTTCCATCAGACTCAGGTCTCATGTTGGCAGACACATTGTTTGCAGTTATTTTTCTTTTACCAGACTTAACAGAAGGAAGTCTCTTTTCTTTAGGAGATTGTTTGAGCTTTTCTTTTGAAGTTGCCTTCTTGGATTTTTTTCTAAAATCAGAGTCACACTGACTTTCTGACATGTGAGAGCTGGCCACACTTTGGACATGACTTCTGTCTGTTTTCTTCCTCTGATCTCTGTTCTGTGGATCTGTCTCTTCATCTGTAGTTGATGTTGATTCTTCATGTTGGTTTCCTTCTTCATCCTGACTCTCAGTTACACTGAAGCTCTTCTGTTCGTTTAGATCTGCTTCATTTTGATCATTTTCCTCATAAGAAGGAATCTCCATCAAGGTATCAATCTCCTGCTTTAGATCAAGCTGCTCTTCATCCTGACTGATGCTGATGTGTTCTTGCTCCTCTTTAACCCATGAAAGTTCTGGTTTCACCTGTTCCTCTTTAATCTGTGGAGGTTCTAGATCCTCTTGTTCCTCTTTAATCTGGGAAGGTTGTTGTTCTTCCTGTTCCTCTTTAATCTGTGGAGGTTCTGGCTCCTTCAGTTCCTCTTTAGTCTCTGGAGGTTCTAGATCCTGTTGTTCCTCTGTGAAGTCTTCCTCTTCAGTCACCCAATGCTGAGGGAGGACTGCAGGGACACAAAGACAAGAATGCATCCTTTTAAAGACTGTGTATTTCTAAGAAATACACCCACTGATCCACCCACCTACCTATTCATCCATCCATCCATCCATCCATCCTCTTAACCCGCATTATTACCTGCTACTTTTGGGTAAAGACAGGGTACACCATGGACAGGTTGGCAGTCCGTCACATGACAAATATGGCTGCCACAACCACTTGTTTTAATAGTCAACTAATCTTCGACTAATCAGGTTCCGCGTTGTCTGGACACTCATCTTAACCACCATTACCTTTAAACTTGAAGTGTTTAAGATATATGCTAAGATGAAGACCAAAAATTTACTAGGCCTTTAATGAATCATGCAACTTTTCTCCTTCATTTGTTTCTGGCATTAAAAACAAGACTTAGATCAAATGAGGCAATCTGAGTCAACTTTAGAAAAACTGAATAAAAGCCTGCAGTTACTTTTTTTAAAGCTTTAAAACATAAATTTAATAAAACATATAAAATATTTAAAAATGTACAGACACATATAAACACAATCAAAATATTTGCTCACTGAGGTCTATTTAAAAAAGCAAAACAATAATGACATCTTTGAACTTAAGAAGTTTCTATACATTAAAAAGGCCATGTAAACAAAGTGCTTTGAGACATTGTCTATTTAAAAAAGGGTGGTGGGGAATACATTTTGAAAAAAGAAGAAAAGCAAGAGATATTAGACTGTACTACAGTATTTTCATTCTTTCACTGTGCCCCTTGCTGCAATAAAAGCCCAATTACTGGTTCAATAAATCCTTCCTATCTACACCAACTGCTCATGCGCTGACCGAAATAACATAATATTGCTCAGATTGGCGGACCACCCATAAATCTGTGTGACCTCCACAGCCCAGTCGACTATCATATTAGTTGTTGGCCATTTTAATAGTCACGTATAGTTATAGTTATTAGTCACGACTAATTGACAAATTGTGAAATCCCTATATCCCTACGCTTCTTTAGAAACCTCACAAACATCCAAACAGAACAGCACCGTCCTCTCAACACAAGCTAAGGCAGCTAGCTGGCTAGAACCTCATTCTTTTTACTTCCGGGTCACGATAGGAACATCATTCAAAACAAACTAAAAGCTAAAACTCAGGGCCCGTTTACACTACAACGTTTTCGCGTGCGTTCCGACAACTTGGTTATCGTTTGGGCCTCTCGTTTAGACCAGAACGGCGTTTTAGGGCCCCCAAAACGACAACTTTTGAGAACGCCTTCCAGAGTGGAGCGTTGCGAAACGTTCCCGTTCCCACAGCCCTCCCATTCTAGTGTGTACGGTCAGGAACGGTGTCAGGGTGTAAAGCGCAGTACTTCTCCTATTGTTCTTTTCCATCCGGTGGGAGTAGGGTTGGGCACCGAAGTTCGGTTCTTCTGATTTTTTACGATTCAGCCTATCTATTTACTTTCTTGTTGTTGTGAGATGAGTGTGTGCTCCAACTTCTGCATCTCAGCTTGTTACGAAGCTGGGGGGAGCGTGTGCATGTGAGGAGCAGCGCGCTCTGAGAGGAGCGAGAGAGAGGGTGCAGCAGAGAGCGCGTGCTGCGCAGAGAGAGAAAAAGGAGAGGGGAGGGGCGCGCGCGCACGTTAGCGTGCGGAGAGTTGTTCTCGAGTTTGTCTGCAAGTTAAAGTAATAAAAGTTCAGTTCCTCTACAATAGCTAAGTGTAATTATTCGGCTTCGCATGATCCAAAGAAGGGATGTGAACCCCGGAGGTAAAGCAAACCTTCGCCCTGGAAAGATCTCCCTGCTCCTCGACTACGGTTGAGGGAAATAGAGCAGGAACGGTTCAACATTGTGCGCACATAGCGCATAGCGGCGTGGCGTGTGAATTACATCGTTTTCCGTCAGCATTCGTTTTAACCGTGAACGCAATATCATTCAGGAACGTTCTGGTGTGTACCCGATATCTTGCTTACCGGATCAGAGAGCAAAACGCGTTCCCGTTCCAGTGTAAACGGGGCCTCAATCTCTTTAAATACTGCAAATTAGAATAACAATGGAAACACAAAGTGCTCTAGACCTGATAATTTTTTTGTTTTTCTTTTTTTATTTGGCATTTGTTCAAGATTAAAAATAACCCCCTTTGTGGTGTCTAAGCAAAGGTTGGAAGTCGTTTACGATTTTTTTAAAAAACGTAATAAAGGGATACATTTATTATGTATTATTTTATATTCTTACTGCTATTTTCTTATTTCTATGATTTTGCTCTGTTGAACCTGATACTGAGTGTGCTATGCGGCACAGTGTGGGTGTGTATGTTTCCATCTCACACAATTTCATAAACATCTCGATACATTGTCCATTAATCCACACATAAAGGATCCCACTAACTTTTTAGTGATACAATACAATCCTATTCTTTGGCCAAAACTGCTAAAATCTAGATATTTCTTATATGACATTTAAAGCTATAAATAACTAGATATATAGCATTACTTTGATAGTGCTAGTGTGTATGCTATAAGCTGAAGATGCTAGAGCTGATAGCTGAAATACTGAAAATGATTGCTGAAAATGGTGAAGCTGATAACTGAAAACAAAGCTGATAATGACAGCTTACTAAAATATTAGCTAAATGCAAAAGTATTCTAAGAAAAACTCCAGTAGTTGTAAAAAAAAAAATCTAGAATGTTGCTAAATTTTTAGCTAAACTACAAATTGCCTAAAAAAACTTAAGTAAATGCCAAAATAACCAAAACAGGTAGTATGAAGAAAAAATATTAGCTAAACTCCAAAATAACTAAAAAATCTCAGTGGATGTCAAATTGGACAAGACAAAAAACATGTAGCTAAAATGTTAGCTACACGCTACAGGGGCCTATCTGGGGCCTATAACTCTTCAACAGTTGACATACTTAACGAAACTCCAGCTTATTCTAAAACAGAAACGCAGCCTCACGTTGCTGAAGGGCGAATATAAGCAACATGAATCATCTGATTCTGTAGCAGAATAATACTTTTTTCATTCTGGCTGTGCACAAATATGCAATACTTAGAACGTAATATGTTGAAGAACTTTGAAGATAAAAAACTGTGGAGAACATTGTCAGGTTTGGTAGTTAAATAATCAAAAGCAACAATGATTTGTATCCTTTTTATGCTGTTTATGTTACTGCTGAACTTAAAAAAATGTTTCAAATGACAAATACAATTTCTTTCTATCTGAATCTTTTTTTTTTAATCAGATTTGTTGATTCTGATCTCCTGTTCTGTCGATTTAATAGAAATAATTTCAATTTTCACCCATCCAGTAAATAGACATAATTAGAGCAATAAAGATTATATTAAAAAGTAAGAATCATGGTTCGATTTAATTGTTGTGCTTGACTTGTGAATGGGCTGCACGGTGGCGCAGTGGTTAGCGCTCTTGCCTCACAGCAAGAAGGCCCCGGTTCAAATCCCGGCTGGGGGATCAGAAACATCAGCTGGGACCTTTCTGTGTGGAGTTTGCATGTTCTCCCCGTGCATGCGTGGGTTCCCACCAGGTACTCCGGCTTCCTCCCACCGTCCAAAAACATGCTTCATAGGTTAATTGGTTACTCTAAATTGTCCCTAGGTATGACTGTGTGTGCGAATGTGGCCCTGCGACAGACTGGCGAACTGTCCAGGGTAAACCCTGCCTTCACCCATCAGCAGCCAGGATAGGCTCCGGCATCCCCGCGACCCCGAAAGGGATAAAGCGGCACGGAAAATGAATGAATGATTTGTGAATCGAATCAGATCGTCACATAAGCAATGATCCACAGCCTTAGTCAGAATCCAGAGATGTTGGACTACATCTAGAGTGATTTTCATGATTTTGTGCCCAGATATACAAAAGTACTCACAAGTTAAAAGTGAACATGTACTGGTCTAATAGGAGAAATTGTCAGCTTTTGCTAATATTTGGGGACGCTGTAAAACAACTACATGGCTCAGGATTTTCAAAATGACAGTCTGAAAGCCAGGAAAAATTTCTACATTTTCATGTAAAAACTTTTTCTGTGTGGGACGCAATGGCAGAGTTTGAGCAAAAGAAAACAACTTGAAGTGTTTTATTCGTCTCACTCTACTCCATTCTAGTAACTGGAGGTAGGACCAAATATTGGTATGGCGAAGTATTTCGATATTTCAACTCACGAACGATTACTGGCCTTCTCTTTCCTTAATACCAAAAAATGCCACCAGGGGGCGCTTTGCGTGAAAACAACAGTGAAGTGCAAGGATGCTGTAGCGAACCCGTCATCAATTCTGGCCGGACCAATACAATTTTAACCCAAATGCCTAAAAACATTAGTTGAGCAGGTACAGCACAAACACGGAGTGCACTTTGAGCTTTTTCCACATGCTGTGGTGATGGGCGGGGCTCAACACTAGCTCCGCATACAGATGAAAATGCACTTGGGAGGAAGAGTGGCCGCAAATAAAAAGGTCAGAGCTGTAGGGAGAGGAGCATGCTGTAGTGGGAGGAGCAATCTGTAGCATCGCAAGACCCGGCTATGGAGGTTTTTTAGTTTTTTTAGTTCCATCAGACTCTGAATTTTTTCAACCCTATGAATATTTTTTTCTGAATTTTTTTAAACCTCTGAATTTTTTTTCTGAATTTTTCTAACCTTTTGTTTTTTAAACAGCAAATTTTATGCCCCCCAAAATATTTTTTATCTTAAATATTTCAGTGTTTTTAATTTCGAGACTTAAAATTTTGATGGGTCAGAAATCCGACTTGAAAAAATTCAGAGTGAAAAACTTCACCCAAACAGTGTCAATAGAACAAATAGTCAATCCAGGAACACATCGATATCCAGCCAATCAAATCATGGCACTGATGTGACGTCTGTGTTTCCTACGCTCCATTGGAGTCCAAGATGGCAGCCAACCAAAGCAGCCACACATCGGTGAGTAATTATGTTTATTTTTCCCCATTACGTACTCATTTATATAGTTTAAACCCCTGTCACACCAGGGCAGCGTTCTCGCTGCGATCGCGCGGCGTCCATCAAAAAATGCAGAACGCTGAGGTGAACGCAGTAAGGTCGCCATGAGCGCCGTAGCATCGCTGTGACATCTCTAGTGGACGCCGTGGTGTCTCCATGGACGCCATGCCACGGCGCGCACTTTGTGCATGCACAAAGTGCGCGCCGTGGCTCGGCGTGTTCATGGCGTTCTGATGTGCGCGCCGTGGCAGCACCGGAGCAGCGCACTGAGAACGCCGAGAGCGCCACAGCAGCGCCGTAGGCGCGCACTCAGGACGCACATAATCGCCACAAGGACGCAGCTGTAGACAGGGGCGCTTGCACGGAGATATCATATAGAGATAGCCATATCGTCCTCCTCAGCAGGAGTCAGGTCCGTCATCGTCTTTTGTGCCTGGATGAAAGGGCTGCGGACGCAGCTCCACTTCCGCATGTTGAGGAGACGGTGGTGCAGTGGGGTTTGTTGGCTGCTTTTTCATAGCCCTCTCTCTACTTTTTTTTTCCTGTCATGATGCGGAACAGGCAGGAACAGTGCGGGTTTGACTGACTATATACACGCTGCCGTGACGTCATAGGGACGATCTGGCACCTGCGCCATGCACGCGCCATGGGCACGCAGTGACAACTCTTGGCGCGCCGTGTGAACTCCGTCAGCACGCCGTGACAACGCAGTAAAACGCCGTGACAACGCAGTAGCACGCCACGGATGCGCCGTAGGAACGCCATAATCGCCGTGAAAGCGCGGAGACATCTCCATCTTGCGAAAATTGAAACAATTTTCGCTTCATTTTCCTGCGTTTCCACTGCGTTCTGAGAAATTTCATAACGCCGTGTGAACGCCGTAGAATCGCAGCCTAGTGTGACAGGGGCTTTATCAGCGTGAAAAAGATGCCCAACTTTTGTGATTTTATTTAAAAGTTCCCCGTCACGTTCCGCCATCGAAAGTTACTTAGCTTTTCCGCTAACATGTGATCAACCACAGCTAACATCTAGCATTAGTGTCCTCATATCACCGTGCCGAGGGAGATTTTTCAGATGTACCGCGGGAGATTACCAAATAGGTGGGGGGGTGTTGTTTTTGGTGCTGACGCGCATGCACCAAAGTGGGGGTGTGCTGGTCACGCACGCAGCAAGTTGGGGGGGGGGGGGTGCAGCCCGTTCATGTGCTGCGCACTGCTGAGTGAGAGAAAGACAGGAAATTGATAATACAAAGAAATAATTTAGAGTCTGAAGGAAAATAAATCCGTCTTGGACATGAGGTAGAAGAGCAGAGCGCACGAGAGAGGAGGGAGACTTTTGACTGACTTTTCAGTGTGTGGAAAAAAATGCCAATAAATAAATACATTTGTTTTCTGAGAATAAATAAATGAATTTTATATTTGGTGTATTACAAATGTTTGCTTTGTGAATTTAAATAAAGGTATAAATCCAACACAGTAATCATTATTCATTGTAAACACTTTTATTTCTATTTACAAAGATAGTTGACATGGATGGGGGGCTTCAGCTGACACCCGGGGCTGGAACTTTCTGGGTGGTGATTGGAACATTTTGCAGGATGATCTGGAGAGACTGTAGACTGCATCGTCCATCTTCAGGGTTTGCAGGGCTGGCTGTCGACGGATGCTGCATGACCAAAAATGATCTATAAATAAATAAGAGATAATGCATGTGCAGTCCTAAAACTTAAAAAACCCCCACATGATTAATGTATTACCTGTTACCAGTAATAAAGGTCTGGTGGTACCTCCCCCAGAGCAGAAACCTCAGCAGGTAGTTGGTTCTGCCAGAGAGCACAGCTGATGGCCTCCAAACCAGCCTCCTCCTCCTCCTCCTCATCACCTCCACATCTTCCTCTGGGACCTCGGGGTCGTCAGCACAGAGACAGATATTATGCAGGACAGCACAAGCTGTGACAACCTGCAATAAATACATTAAATAGATAAATTAATAGAAATATATTTCAAAGAATATAAAATGCTGCTATGTATTTGTTCACTTGCATGAGGTACAAAGGTGTGATGCATCTCCAGCTCTTGCAGGAAGATGGTTCTGAATCTTGTCTTCATCATTCCAAAAGCAAACTCTATAATCGAGCGTGCTTTTGGAATGATGACTGTTGAAGCGCTGGCCTGCAACACCTTCATTCATCCGTTTGTAGGGAGTGATGAGGGGGAGTGGGCGTTGGAGGCATGAGTTTCCACCATCTGCATGGATGAAGTGCCCCGGAGGAGGGTCGACCGACTGCCTGTACAGTGGACTGTGGCGGAGCATCCTGGAGTCATGCACCGACCCGGGCCAGCCCACATGGGTGTGAATGAAGCAGCCCCGATGGTCACACAGCCTGCAGGATGATGGAGGGGAAGAGTTTTCTGTTTCTGTAGCAGTGACCGTCAGGGTCACTAGGAGGTTTGATCCTGATGTGGAATCCATCGATGCACATGAAGCTCTGTGCCGTGTCAGCCCTGCAAACCCACAGGACACCACCTCCAGGTCCTCAGGGGTTTTTGGAAGGAGAAGGACCTTATGGTGAATGGCCACCACCTCCTCAGTGAGTCTGTGGACGATACAGTGGACAGTGGAAGGAGACATCCCAAACACTCTTGAGACCACCCTGTAGGATGCTCCGCTCACCAGACAGAAGAGAAACATCAAAGTCTCAATGACAGCCCCCCACCCACATCCCCAATCCTGATCAAGGAGGTTCAGGAGGACTGCAGGAGAGTTCCTGTTCAGCCGGAAGTCTGGTCTTGGATCTTCACTGTTCATAAACCGCTCCAGGAATGAGAGACTCAGGTTGATTCTGTCATGATCAAAAGACAGGAGATGTTGCTGAGTTGGACAGCGAGAGGTTTATTAAAGGTCCGGTTTGAAGGTCCAGGTAGGTGGGGGAAGGAAACGGTCAAGCAGAGCGGAGACCAGGCAGGCAGGGATGGATCCAGGCAAAAGCAAACTAACAGAGAAAAAAGATTTAAATTAGATACAGTAAGCAAAAGAGGCCAGGGGGCAGACTCAAACGTGGGCTCAATACCACTCGAGGTAAGCAGATGAACTGGCAGGAAGAAGCTGAATGAACCGGTCCTAAATACTGTTGGTGATGAGTCCCAGGTGTGCCAGGATTCCCTGCTGCATCCTGGACACCTGTGGAGGAGAGGGAGAAAAAGGGCGAGCGGAAACCAAGGAGAAAACCAAACAAAAACTGGACCAGGAGAGGGCGGCAGAGGAGCAGGAACTGTCAAGACCTGACAGATTCTACATTACAGGGGTGTAGTCTGCTGAAAAAGAAAAGCACAAGAAATACATTTTTAGTAAAAAATAAAATAAAAAACAAATATAAATCTGTATGGTTTTAAGTATTTAGTTCTTAGACTATAAAACATCATTATACAAAGGGGAACTTGAGAATAACAAAATACTTAAATACTACTTGTACTGATTTCAAATAGGAGTATGGTAAAATTGTCAAAATTAATTTCTGCAATAAAAGAAGTCAGAATATAAAATGAACATTTAACACTATTGTGGTCTGAATAATAAAATTAAAACAATATTTAGTTATTTTCTTACATGTTTCTTATGCTCAGAAAAAGGTAGGTACTTATACTTATTTACTGCAATAACTTGTGAAATAAAACTTGAATAATCAACAAACCCACAGATTCAGTAATTGTATATTTTACAACTTGTAATGCAGTTGCTAAGTAAGAAATAAAATTAAGCTAGCTAAAGCTAACATGTAAAAGAGCTTGAGGTTTTTTTCTTTTTTGAACATTTGTACACAGTACCTGCATATGGTTTTGTCTCAGCCGGAATAATAGAAAGTTCCTGAGACGGTGATGGATCTGCTCCAGCTCCTCCAAAAGGAAAAGTTGAATAAAAAAAACCTCAGAAACATTTCAAGCTTCGTGCTTCATACGTTCAACTCACGGTGGCTTAGCTACAGGAAGCTAGCCAGAAAAGCTAGACCTACTTGTATTTTGTTTAATTAAGTTATGAAAATATAAAAACAAAACAAGGCTAGACCGTCTAAATTCACAGCCCTTAACATACTATCTACCCGCTTTACGAAGGACCCGACCGTCAACGACCGCGAAGGACGGCTTCGGCTGGAATTTAGACACAGCTCAAGAGACCAAAACACAGACGTCACG
This sequence comes from Oryzias javanicus, assembly GCA_003999625.1. Classification (NCBI taxonomy): domain Eukaryota; kingdom Metazoa; phylum Chordata; class Actinopteri; order Beloniformes; family Adrianichthyidae; genus Oryzias; species Oryzias javanicus. The sequence continues at coordinate 103,398 of ML136651.1, forward strand.
TCAGTGTCATGATTTGATTGGCTGGATATAGATGAGTTCCTGGATCGACTATTTGCTCTATTGACACTGTTTAGGCGAAGTTTTTCACTCTGAATTTTTTCAAGTTGAATTTCTGACCCATCGAAAATTTTAAGTCTCAAAATGAAAAAGACTGAAATATTTAAGATGGAAAATATTTTTGGGAGCATAAAATTTTCTGTTTAAATAAGCAAGGGTTAAAAAAAGTCAGGATAAAAATTCAGTGGTTAAAAAAATTCAGAATCTGATGGAACTAAAAAACTTCCATACCCAGCGAGACGAGTGTGGCGAGTTAACCTGGTGGCGTGTAAGTAGATAAACATTTCTGGGTTTTTCATTAGACCACCACAAATTCAAATTCACCAATCAATTAACTAATATTTTTGAAAAGATTAAAAAGCTTTTGACAACCTGGAGGACCTGGAAAAATACATCGATGACTGGTTTGACCCCTTGATTATGGGGAGGACAAACACCACCACTCCTTCCAAACGCAACCATCCTGAAGATTCTCCCGGGGCCGCCTTCTCTTCAGGCAGCGGACTCAGCGACGCCTTACGCCGGGGTCACACTGGACGCGGAAGCGCCGCGAAGCGGAGCGGAGCGGAGTCCGCGCCGCTTCCGCTCCGCTCTTTAGTTCACACCAGACGTGCATTTTTCCGCGGCGGTCTACAGGCGCTTCTGCTAGAGCTTTTTTTGTTTTGCCATCATGGTTGATAATTTCATAGCCTAAAGACATTAACTCATGTTCCTGCTGAGAAAAACTGCTCTCTCAAAACCCCGCCCACCCGCTCTGTCGGCCCACTGTACTGATCTGTGCGCGCGCGTGTGTGCATCTCTGTTTTGTGTGTGTTTGTGCGCACGCGCTCGCAGGTGTCTGTGTGTGGGTAAATTAATAAACTACAATTATTAACCCATATTTCTGCTAAGAGGAGCAGCTCTCTGCATCTCCTTTTTCTCTCCCAAAATCCCGCAGCCCCGCCCACTCGCTCCAGAGTCTGCTCACTGCGTTGATCTGTGCGCGCTCGTGTCTGTCTGTGTTGTGTGTGTTTTATAAATATTACCCCCTGTTTCTGCTAAGATGAGCAGGGGCCCGTTTCAAGAAGCAGGTTCAACAAATTTAGAGTTGAAACCTGAACTTCGAGTCACTGGACTCAAGATTCGCGAACTTAGAGTTTTCGGTTTCAGAACAGCTGAAAATGTTTGATTCAATCAACTTGAAGTTGTTGGAACCAGAATCAGGTGCGAGCGTCACGAGCATTAAAAGCCCTGATCAATGGAGCAAAGACAGCACGATTCACCATGGCAACGGGAACAAACTTCCGGCGACGGAAATTGATAAATTCCTAAAGCATATGAGACTACAAGAACATTTTCAGCAAGATAATAAACCCAGCTGCAGCGGTAAAACAGAGAGAAAACATCTGCAGAGTTAATCCATACGTCTACATTTGAATCATTTCAAATAACGAATAAATAATAATATCAGGAAGGTTATTTTGTCACTTGTAAAGTAAGGAATGGTTCTTGTTGATCTGTTAATAATTTAACCAGTAATCTCCGTAATCGCATAAATGACCGTTTTCCTTACCCCCCACCCCCCCACCCCCACACACGCACCACATACACACACGGATATCACTGCACAATAAAAAGAAACACTGTAGCTGCCTGAGATATGTTAAAAATAAGCATTTATTTAAATTTAATTCTCAAGACTTAAAAAATTTTAGCTGAAAAGTATTGTATTATTACATAAATGCAAAGTGTCTGGATCGGGAATTGAACTTGAGGCATCAGAAGCGGAGGCAGCGTCGCTGACTACTGAGCTATAGTTTGCTCTGTGTTGGATGTTGTATACGAGTTGAAAACCCCTACCGGTTTTTGAGATTTAATGATTTCGATTTTTAAGGGTTTCAAATGATGAAGATAAAACTCACTATTAATAGCAAATCCCTGGAATAACTCACTATTTATAATGTCGCTCAAATAAAAATGAATCAGAGAAACTGCATCAATCGACTCGTGTCCTCAAATCCTCTCCAGACATAAATAACATTTCCTCTGGATTAATCCAGCCTCCTCTCTACATGATCCTCTATGAATGGACATGTCATTTTGGTTTCTGCGTGGTGGACACATGACGTCTCTAATGTGAATGTTCTCTAAGTATGAATGAAGATCTCATATTTGAACATCTTTCACTTTAAAAAGGGGCGGAGACCGCAGAGAACTCTAAGTTTCCTGAAGAAAACCTGCCCCAGACCAGGTTTCGTTCACAGACTCAGTTGCCACAGTGATTGATTCTGAGTTCATCTTAACCCGCTTCTTGAAACAGGCTTGGTTTTGCCCACTTTCACGGGTTTGAGTTATCTCTCTTTCTGAAACCGAAAACTCAGAGTTCTGCTGAATTTGGAGTTTGCGAACTCAGAGTTCCAACAAAACCTGCTTCTTGAAACGGGCCCCTGCTCTCTTTTTCTCTGTTGTCGTTTTATTAACTCCCGAAACTCCTCATCCCGCACCGGAGTCTATCCACGTTGATCTGCGTGTGTACGTGTCTGTGAAAAAAGAAAAAAAAAAGTGTGCGTGCCTGTCTGTTTTGTGTGTCTCTGTGCTCGCGCGCGCACGTTTGTGTTGTGATTGTATGTTTATATCCGTGTCTACCGTCTGTTTAGATACAAAAACATGATCACATTTGTCAATCGCGGCATTTTATTGTGAAAAACTGGTTATATTTTGAAAAGAAACCGGATTTTCTCATGTATCTTGATGCAACTTCCGGCCAGAATTGACGCGGAACGCTCGCGGCTCGCGCACAGAATAGGTCAGACGCGGAAACGATCCGCTGCACTGCGCGGGCCCTCCGCGCCGTTCCGCTCCGCTCCGCGCCTTGTGTGAACGACGCCATAGGATAACAAGGGCGCCGAATGGAAGCGGGCTCCGTTCCGCACCGCTTCGCGGCGCTTTCGCGTCCAGTGTAAATGGGGCGTTAGACTCCATCGATAAGAAGCTCTCCAGCCTTGGTGGTCGCCTGAACCTGCTGGAGATCCTTCATAGAGTCCTGCGGGAGTCTCTGAAGTTCAGCTAGTAGCAGGTGCGGGAGTGTTAGCCGCGGAGAACCAGAACCTCAGGGAATCCGTGAAGTCCTTATTTCGGGTATTCCGGAGGAGGCGGGGGAAAAGACCCTCATGGAGGCCCAGCTGAAGATTCGCAAGGAGGAAGTTTAGAAGTTCACCTTCCACAGAGTTCACCGGCTCGGAGGGAAGAGGCCCGCCAGACAGTAGGGATATGAATCTTACAACAACTCATGATTCAATTCGATTCTTGGGGTGCCAATTCGATTCTGAAACAATTCTCGATTCAGAAATTTAAACACAAAGGAAATCTTTTGATAAAGAAATTGAATTTATTTATGATACTGTCCAAACTTATATTATTCAGACCGTCCAGGATTTCACGGAAGATTTTTATGATTGTTGTGGCCCGAAATGGACGATGTTGCTGCAGCTTTTGTAAAAAGTTGAAATGTTTTTGAATATATACATATTTTTAAAAGCGCCTAATAATTTTAATTATGAAATAAAAATCATATTCTCATATTCCAACTCTTTTTATTGTGAAACATGCACAAAGAAAGTACTGCATCATCAGCATATACAATGTTGTTGAGCTGTCATTTAACTTGAATAAAACTGTCAATCACAAAATGAACTTTGGTCTTTCCTGCTTATTATAGTAACCCAAATATGTTTGTATTGATTTAAACATATTTTAGAGTAAAATATTTCCAGATTTCTACATTTCTAGTGAAAAAATGTGACCTTAAAAAACATAATAAACAGATGAATCCTCAGATGTTCTCAGAATCTTCCTCTTTATCTATTTCTAAAACATCACTGCTGAGGTTCTGGTAGAGGAAGACAAAAGCTTTGAGGAGTTCTGGTTTTAATAATCTCTGTTTAAAGAAGCTTCTCTGTAGGTTTGTTGTGGAGGAGGTTCTAGATGGAATTCTCTAAATTCTTCCTTTGTGTTACCAATTCAAGTGAAATGGTTCCAGATTTCCAGAGTCTCTCTTTGTCTTTCTCTTCATACTCGGTTCCTGTTGTGCAGCAGCTGTGCCCCGCGCAATATGATAGACTGATCTGTACCTGCGCCCCCCCGCCGTTGTGCGCGCCACACGACAGCACACCTTCACCCCGCCGTGACTTTGTTTATGTGATCTAACCTTCAGAGCCACCGTAGTCAACCCTAAAACACCAATAGTGTTGACGTGAATAAATGTCTTTATAGTTTGCCCTACATCGTCTACAGTTCAATCACCGTGAATCAGCTGATTCCGACGCAGGAACAAAAAGTGGCTTTTCTTTCTGTCTTTACAATAAACAAAATATTACTAACGTAAAGCGCTCATAATGAGAGCGCTCCAGCACGGAGCTGCTTTTCCCCGTGGTAATATCAAGACGATAAACGTGGATTACATAAACACTTTGTAACTGCACAGAGCTGCTCATCAGTGTGAGGCTCATTTACTGTAATTGCGATCATTTCCTTAACGGTAGATGAAAGAATGCATCCTAAACACTAGAGCTAAAGCTCAGCTGTTAAAGGATTTCAGCAGAATGTTTTCATTCGCGCCAGCATCAGGCGCCCGTGCAGAGTGCCTGCAAACTGACCCAAACTGAACGACTGAAAGTGTCAGCTTTATGGCGCGCCAATGCAGCCAGTGTGGAAGTTCCTTCAGATATTTTTAAAAAAATTGTAATAATTGTTTTTAGTGGAGATTGTCACACCTGCACACACATACAGGAAGGAGACTTTTAGAGTCACGGAGATTATGTACGTCTCTTTTTCTCATGGCAGATGAGCTGGGTGCACTGGTGCGACCATGATTTTTTTTTGTAGGCGCACCAATGAAAAATCTATTCACAAATGCGACCAAATTGGTCACACTCTAGAGCCCTGTGATCTATCAGTCTGGCTTAATGTTTCTATCGCAGCTTCACCGTCACTTTGTGTGCTTGGTGACATGAGAGCCATCGATACAGAGGTAGGAATAGTATCTGTAATCTTCATAACTCTTTGTATAGCAAAAAAACCAAAACATTTTGTTAAATTGGAAAAGTAAGAAAAATATTAGCGTTAACTAGTACAGAAATCTGCTCTTTGATCATATCCGCTTGGAAAAAGTATCAGCCAAAAATTCTCCTGAACTTGGAAAGAATTCAGTCTCTCTGGTCTTCCATGGCTGACTCCATTACTTAAGTGTGGGTTTCGCCGTGCCTCTAGTGCCTGGCAAGGTTAGGTGGGTAGGGGATAGCAACTGACTCAAAGATGACATGTCGACTTTGAACTGCGATATTTTGGAAAAAAACTTTGGAGTTTCAAAACTATAAATACAAGTTTAAAAGTTTAAAAAGTTGAAGAGTTATGAAGTTGAAGCTTTCGAGTAGGGCTGGGCGATATGACGATATAAAACCGTCTTACGATCTCCAAAGCTGACGATCTGTCATTTTCAATAGCTCGTTTTATCACGATCTTCTACGAAAAGCTGCAAGAGCGAGAAGGCAAAAGCTTGTTGACTGCCTGTGACTTTAAATCCGAGCTGCTCCTCCTCCCCAATGTTTTTTCTGGTAAGTCACGTGACATACGGCGTGACAGACACTATGCGTTGAGTCTTCTCGAGTAATGAATAGCGGAGGTCCGAAAAAGAAGCACAAAATGAGATGTAGTGTTTTGCAATCAACTTCAAAAACCTCGACAACAAAATAATCTGATGGAGAGGAATCGTCACATGACAGGAATCACATTTTAATAGAGAGAAATCAGGCTGGGAACCGTGAACTGTGTGCTAAAGCGGGTGCTAGCAACTCACGGGTAGCATGCTAGTTTGGTTCTTCAATGTATGTTTTTATTAGTGTTTCATGTTTTAAAACATGGTGGATGTTAATCGCTCGTATTTACGTTCAACCTGCACAAAAACTGATGGAAATTCCTGTTGGAACACTTAAAATGTGCTGTCAAGATGCACGTTGCTGCATTGTTTTGCTAGCTCGTAGCTAGCTACTTTAAGAGCCTATATCCTATTGTCGGTCGCACTTTTTTTCTTTGTTTTGTCTTTGTAAGAAGTGTAAGTGAGTTCGCAAATAATTTTCTTAATCCATGCAGTCACTGTTGAGCTTTTTTCTTGGTCGCACAGACCAGAGAAAGCCCGGCTAGAAGATACAGCGCTAACGGTAACGCTAGCTTTCTGTTCAGTGACATAAACACAACAGAGAGACGATGTTAGGGAAGGAGCTGGGGCCGTAAACTTTAACCTGACACAACGTTTACTGCTATTATCACTGTATTATGAATCATAACAGTTTAGCGTGACCCAATGCATGACGATGGCGCCTGGACGCGCACGTCTCTGTCTACAGCAGCAAATAGTCAAGGGCCAATCCAGTAATATTTATCAATGCTTGTAATACATTTGAAATTAAAATTTGAAAAAATGTAAATATTTGCTTAAAATGTGTTTACTTCTTTCAACTAAAATCATTATAATTCAATTTTTGTCAATTTGAATTTATTTGAAAGAAATCGTGATAAAATCGAAACCGTGAAATAAAACTGAAAAATATTGCGATTTTCTTTTTGTGCCATATCGCCCAGCCCTACTTTCGAGAACCCATTTCCTAAAAGAGCTGAATGTTTTGTTAGCTGAATGAACTGAATAGATGAAGGAGTTGAAGAGCAACAAGCAGACAACAACATACGGAAGACAAATGGATTACAATAGAGTGAATGCTCCTCAGGATTCACACAATATTACATGGCATTTGACAGAGAAATCTGTTCAAGCTTGACTTGGAAGAAGCAACCTTATGAATGAGCGTCCTTTGTTTGCATCACATTCACCTAAAAGAGACAAAAACAGGAAGAGAAACTGCAGTTTGCCAGGAATCAATGATTAACATCTTGATTCATTTTATATCTTTTAACCAACATAATCTTGTTTATATCTGTGGTTTTCAAAGGATATTTCACCTTTATTTTACTGCAGTTGCTTGAATCTTTTCTGCTGCGTTTTCATTTTTTACATCTACTGCACAGTCATTAATTAGGGTGACAGGTGGAAGGAGTCACAGTATGAAAAACAATGTAAAAAAACCAAGCTGCAATATTTGCTATTTTTATGAATATCAGCATCTGCCTCTTTTTAATCCGGTGAGACGATTTTAAACTGGTTTTTCTGGTTTAGATGCAGTCCCACTGCTCTGTCTTCAACATTATCCCGCTGCAGCACACAGGACAATCTGATTGGTTAACAAACCAAACACAGGAAATCAGAAGCTGAATCTGTTAGCAGGGTTTCCATCCATGGCAGAGCGTGTGGAGAAGTTCGAGTGTACGGGTGTTTAGAAACACAGAAAACTCTCCTGAAATGATAATAAACATCTGAATCCTCTGCATGTCACATGACCAACAATCAGGACAGGAAATTAGGGCTGGGCGATATGGAATTTTTTATATCACGATATAGCTTTTTACATATTGAGCGATAGAAATATTTTTTTTACGATATAAACCAAATAACTATATTTGAACACTTTGTGGCTCAAAAATTAAATGTAAACTCATCAGCAGGTTGTTTAAATTTAAATATTTATTTCCTATCACACTAAGCATAACAGATCCAATGGAAATTATACAACTAGTTTTTTAATAACCAAGACTATATATATAAATGAACTAAGCTGAAAATTAAAGCAAAAGCTTTCAAGTTTCAAAGGTTTATGAAATAGATACTAAACTGTTTCTTCAGTTCCATTAAAAAACAAAGCATTAAGTCTACAAATAAGTTCTAATGTTTTCAGGGTTCACATAACAAAAATGTATTAATGTACTACAAATTATTTTTGTTGTATTTAGTAGAGATATAACGGATCACAAAACACACGACTCGGATCGTGTCACGGCTTTAAAGTCACAGTTCGGATCATTTTTCAGATCAGTAACAAGTAAAAAAACAACAAGAAAAAAGAAGATAAAGCCTTAAATTACTTTTTTGAAAAGTTTAAAATATATTTTTGAAAAAAAAAGTACTTAAAAGCATTAACTCACACATTTTGAACTTTGAACATAAACAAAACATGTATTTTCTGATTACATGTACATGTCTGGAGACAAAAACAGAGAGAGGAATGCTTCATATGCTATCCCACCAAATTAAACTGCAATTTTGAAATTAAACTTTCACTATATTTGGTATTAATTGTTGTATTGAAACTAACTGTGGCAACATTTAAATATTTCAAATAAGTATTATTAACCATAGTACATGTCCAGGTGACGCATTGCCATACCCGCGTTTTTTCTGGTGATTTTTGACCCCAACGGCTACCTTCCCCTGTCGGCTTTTGCCAGCTGGGTGCAGGAGCGCCATGTGTGTGCGACAGCGGCCGCTCTTTACTGTAAGGTCTCCTGATGTTTTTATTCAGCTCTTCAAAATAAATCAATCTCTCGGTATCCGCGTTCTTCACGAAGAGTTCCAGAAAAGTTTTGATGGAAGCTTCTTCCACACTCAGCGGGGCGTCAGAGCAACAGACTTTCTGATGACTGACAAGCATCAAATCTGACGCTTGTTAAAACTAATACAGTGTACAATAAATTTATTTGACGCCAAATGCATTCGGCGTGGACAGAGAATTGATTGTAATACAGCGCGCGGGGCGCGAGGTACTCAGCGGCAGTGGGGGTTGCTGGTAGAAGTCGGCTCGTGCTTACCTTTCATGCAGACGAAGGACGCGGAGTGGAGTCCAAAAAATGACCGAAATGAGAGCTAATAAATGCAATAATTAGATACAAACACTTACTGGTGACTAGCTCTCTAACTTTTACTCGTCAAATAGGAGAAACTGTTCGTTAGCAAGAGTTATTTGCGGACCCTTCAAAATAAAGACTCATTCTTCTATCGAAAAAATGTTCTATCGCGATATCAATAATTATCGTTTTATCGTCCAGCTCTACTGGAAATTAACATAAACAATGAGAATTGAGTAGTTGGGTTTTGAGCCGTCCTTATTCAGTTTTTTGTTTTTTTTTCTCCGAGTTTAAACATTCACACAGACGTTCAAACAAGCTCCTTCTTCTCTCATTTTCAAATGTAATTTCTCCCTGTGATTATTTCAAGGAATACATAAATTAAAATTGAATTAATATAAAAAGAGCCAAAAAAACTGTCTTGTGAACAGCTCTTTGAATTGAACGGATCCCTAAGATCCAGCTCCCTCCAAAAAGACGGAAAAAGAAAGAATCGAAAGAGCACCGGCAGCAACTTGAGCTGTACTCAGGAGGCAGACGTGATGATTATGATTCAGCTTGAGTTAAGCATATGTCAACATGTCAACCACTTTGAACAAAAGGATCAATCTACAGCGTGTTCCAAATGATTATGAAATTAGATTTTCTTACGATTTTTCTAAATCCTCAATGCAAATGACAGTCAGCATAAAGTCACTAACCTTTAGAGTTTCTATGAGAAGTTATTGAACAAACCTCCAAAAGAGAACAGGATTTGGTTCAGAATAATGTAGAGTATCAGATAAAACAGCCGGGCTGCTAAAAGCAACTGAAGCTGAAATGTGGAGAAGGCTTTTACTGATTGTTTTAGCTACAATTGAGACACAAACAGTCGATGCAGGACCACCACCATTTTTAAACTCTGTTTTTTTGGCACGAAAAAAAGCAAAAATATGATAAGAACAAAAAAATTTTAAAAACTCAAATAACTTATTTTTAAAAGTTAGTTGAGTTAGCTGTTGACCATTGTTATGCAGTACAAGATAATATGTGCTTTTAACTCATAAAAGATCAAACTTTTTTACCAAAGTTTTGCTTTGCATATAAAATATCTGCATTCTGAATTTAGTGTTGAGCAAATAAGTTTTCAGGTCAACAGGGATGTAAAAACCTACACAGTTTATCATCTATGTGCACCTCAGTCATCAATTTATACATTTAACTCATTTAAATTAAATAAATTCTTATTAAGTAATACTAAATAATAATAAAAATGCTATTTGAATTTTCTTCTATTTATTTGTGTTCTTTTCCCTCCTCTTTGTCCTCAGCATTCTTATACTGGTTGGTTTATTTATTTACTTTAGTTTGGGGTTGAACATTGGTAGTCTTAGTTTGCAGACTTCGTTTGTTTGTTTTCTTAAGGTAGTTTAGGTTATGCAGCTGCTCAGACAGTCGACATGGCTGGATCAGCTGTCTGTTAGGTCGAGGAGCCACCATGGGGAGATAAAAGAGCCTCGTATGGCTCTGGAGGTTGCAGACCAGCACGAATTGATTAGAAATTCGCCTCTGAGTTGTGGGCGGGACCACTGGTGCGGAGTGCTTCCCCTAACTTCCCATCATCCATCTGTTTACACAATCTCCTCCTAGCTTACAGCCCGTCGTAACCTCAAGCTAACATTAGCCATTAAGCTAAAATGGCAGCAATATTGGAGCAATCCAGCCACACAGTTTGGATCCAATAGCAGCTAAGACGAGGAAAACAAGAGACGTTGATGGATGTATTTGTCTGCAGTGAACATACCTGCAACGTGGAGCTGAAGCTGCGGGTTCCAGGTGATATCCAGCAGTCTGCGCTGACCACAGAGCTCCTCATTCTCATTCTGGACGATGGTTCCTTCACAGAGTCTGAAGGTTTCTTCAGCAGCAGAAAGTTGTTCTCTGACAGACTCTTTCTGAGCAAATGAAGACATGGTTCCTGCAGCTGCTCAAACAAACACCGCCGTCCTCTGAACACCAGCAGCTCCGATCATCTGCTAGTCTCACAATCACAGACACGTTGTCTTTATGTTCAACACATAGTCTCTCATTTACGACACTTTTGATTAAAAAATGTTCTGAATCGAACTACGTATCGCTACATCTCTTTAGAAACTTCACAAACGTCTGAACAAAACACCGCCGTCGTCTCAACACAAGCTAACGCTGCTAGCCTGCTAGCGCGGCCTGGTTCTGCGTACTTCCGGGTCACGATAAGAACGTCACACAACAACTCAGAACTAAAACTTTCTCTTCTAAAATGTAACAAATTTAAAATAACAGTTCCTAACAAGAAACCATAAAGCTAGTTAAAAAAAAATAAAATAAAATAAAATAATATGCTAAGCGGATATGACGTCATTTCGATCGTAAAACTACAAAACGACTACAAAACGACCCCATTTTCAATGATGTATGGAAAAAAAATCTGTTTGGTAAAGATGAGAAACTTTTCTCTAACGCTGGAACTTGATGGAGACTGAAGCCTTTTTTTCTCTTTTGTTTTTTCTGCTGTGAAGAGGAGCCTGCAGTAAATACAGACATGTTGGAGTCACGTCTATGTTAGAATAGTTTCACAGTATGAGGAGAAAGGCTAAAAACTGTAAGAGATCGACTGAAGGACAAATACGTAGGATGCATAAAAGAGCATCAGATTCAGTGTTTATCAATGTGTCATAAAAAAAAGACTGCAGACATTTTACAGACTATTCGGTTTTAACTTTTTCTTTTCTTTTCTTTTACCCTTTTCTATAGTTAGGAATCTCACTTTAGAAAAATTATTAGTCATTGTTAAAAGTTAAATAACCAAAAAAGTAATTTTGTTAGTAACTTAATTACTAAATCTTAAAAGTAACTACTTACTCAATAAAGTAACTACTACAGTTGTTGAAATGTGTCAATAATTTTAACGTTTTTCTCAGCTCCGTGCAAACATCAGAAACCATTAAGATGTAATAATTTAATGAAAATGACACTTTTACCTCATATAGTTCTACTAATTTAATTTATGTTTATTTTAGTTTCCATAGTTTTAGTTTTAATCAAACAAATAAAATACACTGCTCACAAAAATTAAAGGAGCACTTTAAAGAAACACTAGATCCATCAGATCTCAATATGAAGTTGGATATCTATACAAATAACATCAGGGCAGTGTCTTAGGAACAAAAGGATGCCAAGTCTTTTAATGGAAATTTAAGTTTTCAGCCTACAGAGGCTCAATTGCGTAGACACCATAAAATCAGAGAGAAATGAAGATGTTGCAGGCTAGTCCATTTTCTCCAAAACTTCATTTCTGCAGCTCAAAATGCTTTTCAGTATCTTATGTGCCCCCCACGAGCTTGTATGCATGCTTGACAACGTCGCAGCTTGCTCCTAATGAGACGACAAATGGTGTCTTATGGCATTTCCTCCAAAATCTGTGTGAGGGCATCCCTGAGCTGTTGTACAGTTTGAGGAGCAACCATTGACTGTATAAGGAAGAACCGGACTGAGCATGCCCCCCTACTTCCGTGTTCCATATAGGAAGTACCACTGGGTTGCAAAAAGGCCAAAGTCCCATTGACTTCCATTGAGAAACAGACAGTTATTTCTCAGTCATTTTAAATGTCAGAATAATCATTCTTCCTCTGGTGCTTTCTGCTTAACTTCTTTTTTCTAATCCTCATTTTTTTTAAAGATTTTTTTTTCCATTATCACAAGTTATTTGAGTTATAAATTGACCAATCAGATGGCTCAATAAGCGTTTGTGGGTCTGACATTGAACGTCTGGGGGATTTGAGTGACAGATGACGGGTAGCCAATGGGAGCAGACTTCATCAATGCGGTCCGTGAAGGCCTTTTAACACCTACTTTACAATTCAACAATGTTCCAGTCATTGTCCTTCTATTGTTTTCCTCAATGAAATGCAGCAGTTTAAAACAAGAGGCGCTGCAGATGAGGATTTACTGTGTATAATTAGATTTCAAGGCTCAACGCGGTTAAACCGGGTGTAAAAAACACGCTCGCTTTCAATTCAATTCAATTCAATTCAATTCAATTCAATTCAATTCAATTCAATTCAGTTCAATTCAATTATTTATATATCCCAAAATCACACAAAAATTTTTGCCTCATTGGGCTTCATGCAATTAATTTCACAGAAGCAAAAAATAGTCATGAAACATGAAAAAATATCTAAAGACTAAACAGACTAAATAAACTGGATATCCCTGCTCTTAGACCCTCCCTCTCGGTAAGGAAAAACTCCTAAAAAATCGGAGTCAGGAAAAACGAAGAAACCTTATGGATTCCCACATGAGGGAGAGATCCTATCCCAGGATGGACAGGCGATACCACAACTGGTAAAGAAAAATGAGCTTCTACAACTACGTATTTGAATAGAGTTCATTCAGATAGAGATGAGGGACGAGTGGTGATGAAGTCCTCAGTCAGACGAAGCAGAAGTGCAGTCCACGGCCAGGAGCAGGAGCGTGGGGGATCCACCTGGATCTGAAATCACTCCTGCTCCCCAGAGGGGAGAGAGAGAGAAGAACAACATGTGAATCGAACTGCACCAACAAAAGCATGGAGAACTAAATATAATAAATAATAAAGAGTAGAAGAGAGGAGAAGAAATGAGAATATAGAACAGAACTCCAGAGCTGCTGTGGAGAATAACCATAATAGAAAATCTATAAATTACATTTAATCGTATCAGTATTAATCTAGCCTCTCAAGAGCCACAGCAGAGGGAATATTCTCTGACTACTAGCTAACCTGGCAGAACGCCTGTCCAAAGAGGAATGTTTTAAGGCTAACTTTGAAGGTAGAAACTGTGCTGGATCTCTGACGTGAGCTGGGAGCTTATTCCAGAGAACAGGGGCTTGGTGGCTGAAGGTTCTACCTCCAACTGGACTTTTAGAGATTCTAGAAACTACAAGCAGTCCTGCATTTTGTAAACGAAGTGTTCTGATTGGTTGGTAAGGAACTAAGAGATCTTTAATATAGGATGGGGCCACACCATTCAGAGCCTTATAGGTTAACAGGAGGATTTTGAACTTAATCCTGGATTCAACTGGGAGCCAGTGGAGTGAAGCTAACACAGGAGTGATGTGTTCTCTTCTGCTAGTTCCTGCTAACAATCTGGCTGCTGCATTCTGAACAAGTTGAAAACTTTTTAAGAACTTTTTGGGCAGGCTATTAGTAAAGAGTTACAGTAATCCAGTCTAGACGTAACAAATGCATGGATGAGTTTTTCAGCATCACTTTTATATAACATATTTCTGATCCGAGCTATATTGCAAAGGTGAAAAAATGCAGTTCTACAAGCTTGTGATATGTAAGCCTTAAACAATAAATCCTGGTCAAATAAAACCCCCAAGTTTCTAACTGTAGAATTAGAGGCAATATTTACACCATCCAAGGAGACTATCTGATCCGAGAGAGCATCTCTCGGGTGTTTAGGGCCCGGTATAATGACCTCAGTTTTTTCTGGGTTAAGGAGGAGGTAATTAATTGTCATCCAGGATTTAATGTCTCTGATTCAGAAAGTTAACGCGGACGTGCGTTCAGAAAGACCAGCGTATACAGTCACTGGTTTCAATATGGAAATATCTGATTATAATTGAGAATGTTTATGTTTTCAGAATATGTGTGGCGACACATTAACATCTCAACATAAAAGAAAATATGTAAGTAAATATAATATTTGCAGTGTTGCGGGAAAGCTACGGAGAGAGAAAAGGACGGGGCGGCGCGGGTGTGATTGTACGTGCACACGCGCATGTGTGCGAGAGAGAGAGAGGATGAGAGCGGAAAGAAAAGGAGCGGGCGTTCGGGGAAAGTTCGAGTAAAGCAATGTGCTGTAAAACAAAAGTGAAAATAAATGGTGGATTCCAGCCTCCAACCAGACAGTGAGTATGTGTGCCTGCAGAACCAAACAACCGCGGGTTTAACCACGAATCCAGCTGAATCTAGACCAGACATGGGCAAACTACGACCCGCGGGCCAGATCCGGCCCGCCCCCTCTTCTGGTCTGGCCTGCTGAACAATATCAGAAAGGCATGAATTTTTTTTTCCATCTGGCCACACAGATCAAGGCCTATGTAGAACATGTTTTTTATTCTCCTTTCTCCCTATCTGAACCCCAAAAATCTCTGTTAAATAGGACAGAATGTTATGTTTTCTTTCTACATCTCTACTTCATCTTTCGTGTCTCGCTTATTCTTTCAGGGCAATTATGCTACTGCGTTCTTTCAAACAGCGCACCCTGTTCTGTGTCCTGATTGGTTGAGACTCTCTCAATCATCTCCATGTGTGCAGCTCTGCTGATTATTGCGTTTATTCTATGTCAAAAGTCCATGCAGAAATAATACATCTCCATGCACGTATCACACATTCCTCTCGGACTATTCTGAGCATCGTGAGCGCTTTCTGCTCCCGTGCGCTTGGATTTAATCCTCTCACAAGCAGAAAAAGTCCTTGCGCACAAGATACTGTCTGCGTCATCCGTGTGCATTAGCTGCTCTCTCGGGCACGAGTGACGCTTGCGCGCAGCAGAATGTCAGTGAGCACGCGCAAAGTTTCGATGTGCGCTCGTGGGGACTCTGGTTCATTTGGCTGAGCAACTTTCTGTACGCGAGGGAAACGTTAAATTACATTTGGAGACGGGGCTGCACTGGTGTCCAGCTGCAGCAGAAAACAAAAAATTTTAACTTCTTTCATTACCGCTGGATGAGAGCTCAGAGCTGCACTGCCGTTCAGGTGCTCAGTTTTAACACTAACTAGAAGATGAAGTCCCAGGGATGCTGACGGAGCAGCAGTGGGTTTAGGTTCAGATCGTTCTGGCTGTTGCCCGGCGCGGCAAATAAAAAAAAAAAAAAAAAATGCCTGCCTGCTTGCCTGCTATGGTTTTCAATAACACCCCCAAATTATCGCCCCCTGCGGCTGCACACGGTGGGGGGATCATTTCAACTGTCAGTCTCTCCCAAATTAAGTGGATTGATTGGGGAGGAGGCGGAATCTACTGTATAAATTATTTTAAGTCGGTCATACTATGATATTCTGTAACACACATTTTAAAACAGATATATAAAAGTCATGCCTTTTTTTCAAATTAATTTTTGTGTGAAATGGCCAAATAAAAATGGTAAACACAAAACGTATTGAGGTGAGAATTGGTTTAATCTACGCCTTTGGCAGGGGAGTTTGCCAAAACGCCAGAAAGATTGACGAAAAGGTCAAAAGCATCTGGTACAAAATTAAAAAAAGAAAAGTAGAAAATTAAAAAAAAAAATAGAAGAGGAGAAACGAGATAAAGAAAAAAGTAACCTCTCATAACAAAGGGCAGGCTGTTGATATATATATATATATATATATATATATATATATATATATATATATTATATATATATATTTTTTTTTTTCACATCTAGTCCATTGTCTAGGCCCTGCGACAGACTGGCGACCTGTCCAGAGTCAACCCTGCCTTCGCCCATCAGTAGCCAGGTTAGGCTCCAGCACCCACGACCCCGAAAGGGATTTCTTTGGTTTCTTTGTTGCCTTTATTCCCCACGTGTTGAAAAGTTTATCCACCCCTAGTTTATTTAGCCCTTGTAACTAAAAAGACCTGTCAGAGCAGAGTCAACATGGATAAACCGCCCATCCATGCAGCTGCAGCTTCTAACATGCAGCTCACAAAGCCCTTCACAGCCTCAAGACAGACTCCGCCTCTTGAGAGCACCTGGAGAACACTGAACATCCTTTTGGATTTCACCTGAATTGTGCTCATTACATAAAAAAAAAAATCACAAATTGTACAAAGATGGCAGCCTTCAAACAATTGCTTTTAAAGTTCTAAATGGTGCATTAAAAGTGTGAGGTATTTAAACCATTACGGACAACAAGCCCCTCCCACAGACCTGTGATAACTCCACCCAAACTGGACCAACTCAATGTCTTCGTTGCCCGCTTTGAGGCAGAAAACCGCACTCCAGTATATAAAACTTTCCTCCTCCCAACGACCTGGCGCTGATGCTTTCACCTGACAGCGTGAGGCGAGCACTAAGAGGAGTAAAGGCACAGAAAGCCCCAGAACCTGACAACATCCTTGGCTGTTTCCTGAGGGACTGCGCTGATGAGCTCACAGATGTCCTCATAGACATCTTCAACCTCTCCCTGAGCCAGGCGGTTGTCCCCTCGTGCTTCAAGGCCACCACCATAATCCCGGTTCCAGAGAAGTCAAGCCCCTCCTGCAGCAACGACTACCGCCCAATCGTCTCACTCACATCCTCATGAAGTACTTTAAGACATGCAGCACATCAAGTCTGCCCTCCCCGCAACTCTGGACCCCTACTAGTTTGCATATCGGTCCAACCGCTCAACCGATGATGCCATCTCTTACAACCCTCCACCTAGCCCTCACCCATCTGGAAACTAAGGACTCACGTGTCAGAATGCTGTTCAAGGACTTCAGCTCAGCATTCAACACCATCATCCCGAAGCTCATCCACAAGCTGGACCACCTGGGACTCAACACCTCCCTGTGCAACTGGCTGCTGGACTTTCAGACAGAAAGACCACCGGCAGTTGGAGTCGGCAACAACACCTCCAGCAACATCACAATAAACACCGGGGTTCCCCAAGGATGTCTGCTGAGCCCCCTCCTCTTCACCCTCCTGACTCATGACTGTGCTCCATCATCAAGCTCCAACCTCTTCATCAAGTTTGCGGACGACACAACAGTGGTAGGTCTCATCAACAACAATGATGAGACCCCCTACAGGAGTGAAGTGCGCAGGCTGGCTTTGTGGTGCAGGGAGAACAACCTCCACCTGACTGTGGAGAAGACAAAGGAGATGGTTGTGGACTTTAGGAGAGCTCACACCCAGCATGCACCACTGTCCATCAATGGAGCCGCAGTGGAAAGGGTGAGCTGCACCAAATTCCTGGGTGTGCACCTGTCTTGGAACCACAACCCCGCATCACTTCCACCGCAAGCTGAAGAGGGCTGGAGCTCCTCCCCCAATCATGGAGACCTGCAGTGGAGCCATCGAGAGCATCCTGACCAGCTGTATCAGTGTGTGGTATGGAGCCTGCACTGCGTCCTGCAGGAAGTCTCTGCAACGCAATGTGAAAACAGCTGAGAAGATCATTGGTGTCCCTCTCACTAACCTCTCAGACATTTATCACTCCCGCTCACCCGCAAGGCCATCAGGATCGCAGGCGACCCATCTCACCCATCCCAGAGTCACTTCAGCCTGCTGCCATCGAGGAGGAGATTGAAAAGTCTCTGGGCCAGAACCAGCAGGCTCAGGGACCGTTTCCTCCACCAGGCCATCAGGAAACTTAACTGCCTCTCGTCATTCCCCCTATGACCCCATTCCCTGCTACAAACTCTACATCACCCTGACCAAAGACTTTGCACTATGTGGTCCACTTTATAGTTATTCCTATTGTATATTTGTAAATAACATGCTACTGCTATTATTTTAACTACTGCTACTTTAAGTGCTGTATGCACTGTGGGTTGAGAAGAAGTACATTTCATCTGTGCTGTGTATCACAGTATATTTGACAAATAGAGCTGACTTGACAAAATTATTTTCTCTTGTTTTGTAATGTTATGTCTGAGTGATTCAGGAGTCTCTTGTAGCTCTTAAACTTCATTCACAGTAAACCTTTTTTCCCTTTTTCATTGAAATAAATGGAATCATATGTTTTAACCATTTCCAGAAGCTCCCATTCTAAAGCAAACATCTGTCATGATGCCTTTGTAAAACGTAATATCTTTCTGTAACTGTATTTGTTGTCCCCCTGGTATGTTATGTATTTTCCTATTTCTAAAATAAAGTTCAGAAAAAAAAAGCTCTTAAACTGTAGCTTTATTTACACATAACATTAGCTCATTACATCCAGCAACTTACAAGTCCGTGACTTCCAGTGAAATGGCGATGCAGAACCGTTGTGCATTTTAACCTCTTGTTCTTTGCCCCCGAAATATCATTATAAAACCAACTTCAACAACATAAAAATATAAATGTAATGTAAAGAAACTTTTAACTAGACTAATTTTATAAGAAGGGGAAGTGTGCGGCACAGGTGGCTCATTTACTCTATTTATCAGCACGAAGGAGATGGCTAACCGAAAAAGCGGAGCTAAGCTAGCAACTGGTCATGCTAACTTTTCTGAACACGACTACACAGCAATGGAGACCTCCAACAGCAACAAAAGAAAAACCCCTCCTGCTACTCCTACTAAATCTTCAGTTCCTCCCAGCAAGATGAAAATTTCACCGGAGCAAACAGAAATGTCAAATGCTCTTGTTCAGGCCAGTGAAAAGCTAACTGAAAAAATAGACACATTCGGAGTGCAGCTAAAGGAAACCTCCGTGATGGTCGCTAATGTTGCTAAACTTGCTGAGATAAACGCTGCTGACATCAAAGACTGCAAGACCCAAATAAAAGCTGTGGAAAAGGAAATGCCAAAGCTTCTCAGAGACAACAAAGAACTGAAAGACAGGGTTATAGAACTTGAAAGATATAAACAACGCTGGAACCTCAAGATACAAGGGATCAAAGAAAAAGAAAACGAGCAGATTCCTCAAGAAGTCATCAGCATCCTCTCAGAGATCGCTCCACAGTGGGCCTCCACCATGGAGGCTGGGGAGAAGAGAAGAAGGAAGGAGCCGTCAAGTGATCCTCCAATTCATCCATTGAAACATCAACGGGACGAAAAATATGGAAGCTGACCAAGAATTCAAAGTTCTGCAAAGAAGCTGGAATTAAAGCGGACAGAGATGCTCGAGCAGCAGCTCGGCCCAAAATGGAGGAAGCCCGAGCAGCCGGGAGAAGCATCTACTACAAGGGTCGCATGGGGTTCATCGATGGTAAAAATGTCTGAAGGTTACTTCTAATCTAGTTATAACTCAGGAATTTTTTCAAATCCTGAAAAACGTTCAGGTCTGTTCGATGCATTTCTTGCACTGATATTTCTTTTATTTATAGAATGACATTTTAATGGCAGTTCACTGTTTCCTTTTCAAGTTCTTTTATTAAAGCTGCCTAAAATTCTTCCATTTCAGAAAAGTTTTCTTAATTAATATATTTGATGTTGGTTATTAGTTATCACAAACTAGTCAGGGGCTCATCACAACTTTCACTTCCAACTTAAAAACCTACACAAACTTCTCTTTTTTATGCTTTTCCTTTTCTGTTTTATGTCTTTCTTTAACTCTTCTCTTTCTTTTATAACTTTTAATGCTAGAGGCTTAAGAGATTCCTTAAAAAGGAAAACACTTTTTTTGTATTTAAAACATGAAAAAGCACAGTTGTATCTTATTCAAGAAACTCACAGCAATGAAGCAGATGAAAAATTTTTGGTCAAATCTATGGGGAGATAAAATCTTTTATTGTCATGGTTTAAATAGGTCAGCAGGTGTCGCCGTTCTTCTAAATAACTTTCCTGGAAAAATGATCACTGTTAAAAGTGACCCTTCTGGGCATTGGATAATTTGTGTTTTAGAAAATAATGATAGATGATGGCTATAATAACCTTAGTCATAATAAAGAACTTCTTTTAGAATTGGCCAATGTTGTAAAAGATTTATCTAAAAATTACATAATCTGTGACACTTTGATTGGAGGAGATTTTAATGCTGTAATGGATGAATGGCTGGATAGATGCCCCACAAGATTTCTGGATCATCACTACAATGCTCCTTTATTTGAATTTTGCAATTCACTCAAATTAACAGACATTCATCGTGATTTAAATCCAGACACGATCCAGAAATCATCTCTTTTGTAAAAAAATTAATGAAATGATTAATAGCTGAAGATGCGTCATTCACAAGTTATAGTGCAAAGTGGGAATATCTAAAATATAAAATTCGCCAAACCTCCATGTCTTTCAGTAAAACCTTAAATAAAACCAATAAACAAGAGGAAATGGATATTATTAAAGAAATTCACAAAATCTGCAATAAATCTTTATTAAATGAAGAAGAAAAAGAAAATCTAATTTCTTTACATACATCATTGGATAGTATTTATATTAATAAGGCTAAAGGAGCGTATTTTCGTTCGAGAGCTAAATGGATTGAGGATGGAGAGAGGAGTTCAGCATATTTCTGTTGTTTAGAAAAACTGAGACAGGAAAGAAATGCAGTGAAAACACTAATAATTGACGACCAGGAATGTGATGATCCCACTAAAATCTCAAAAGCAATATTTAACTTTTATAGTCGTTTATACTCTTCCTCTTATTCAAAAACAGATTCAGAAGAGTTATTTCAGGATATTAAAGAATTGGTCCATAAGATCGATGAGTGTTTTAGAAAAACATGTGACGCAGAAATACAAATGGAAGAAGTAGAGAAAGCCCTAAATAGTTTAAAATTAGACAAATCCCCAAGTTCTGATGGTTTAACAAGCAATTTCTATAAACATTTTTGGCCTAATTTAAAAGATCTTTTATTCAGCATGCTCAAAGAAATATATGAGACATATACCAGATACCCAGATTCAATACTTTTTATTGGGGGGAACTTTAACATTGCTATGAAAAATACACTTGATAGATGGCCTCCAAGACAGGAAACTTCATATAGCACTTATCTCAAAAGATTTATGAATAGGTTCAATATTATGGATGTTTGGAGAGAGAAATTTCCAAATGACAAACAGTTCACCTGGAGTAATAAAACCGGTTCCAAGCAATCTCGCATTGATTTCTGGCTTGTTTCAAGCTGTATAAATAAAGATAACATCACTGTGAATATTTTACCAACCCCTCTGACGGATCATAGAGCTATTTATATTAACGTCCAAATTATTACTCCTGACAGTCCTATTTGTAAATTCAATAACTGGAAGCTAAATAATTCTTTACTGAGGCATGAAACAGTCAAAATTAAAATTACAAAATTGATTAATTTTTAATGGAATAAGGCTAATAAAGAAAAATCTTTTTGCACCAATTGGGAACTTTTTAAATTTGAAACTTGTAAATTTTTAAGAAAATATGGAAGCCAAAATGCCAAATTAAGGAAAGCTGAAAAGGAAGAAGTGGTAAGCAAAATTATGTCTTACTATCAAAAAAGACCAGAAGAGGTTGAGGAGGAGGATAAATTAATTTTGATTGACCTTCAAAACAAACTAGACCAAATATATCAACACAAAGCTGAAGGTGCCTTTGTTAGATCCAGGAAAAAATGGCTGGAGGAGGGAGAGCAAAACTCTGCCTACTTCTTTAGACTTGAAAAAAACAGATCAACAAACAACTGTATTAATCGCTTAAGTATTAATGGCACTATTTCCAACAATCCAAAACATCTTTCTAAGTTTTGTGCTAATTTCTATTCTAATTTATACAGCTCAAGATACAATGAGGACATTTCTTCCTTATTTTTTAACAATATCCAAAACCTCCGAACTATTGATGAGGAGGACAGGAATCAGTGCGACAGCCCTCCAACACTGGAAGAAGTACTTAACTCCATCTTCGCGCTGATAGGCCAACAAATCTCCCGGCACAGATGGTTTATCTGCAGAATTTTACCAGGCATTCTCCAATAATTTAGCTCCGTTCCTACTACAAACATTTTTAGAAAGTATGGAAAATAATACTCTTCCCTCAACACTTTCTCAAGGTCTAATAATTCTCATTCCAAAACCAAATAAAGACATACTTTTAATTGACAACTGGAGACCTATTTGCTTGCTTAATTCTGATTATAAAAATATGGCTTTAATATTTGCTAATAGAATCAAAAAAGTTTTAGATTCAATCATTGATAAAACGCAGTCAGGTTTAATGAAAAACAGGCATATCTCTAATAATATCAGACTGGTACTAGATCTTCTTGATTACTCTGATTTGGTGACTGATGACAGCTTTATTCTTGTCCTGGACTTTTATAAGGTATTCGACACAATTGAACACAAATTTATTTTCAACTCATTAGAATTATTTGGCTTTGGAGATTTTTTCTGTAATGCTATTAGAACTTTATATTCTAATGGTAACAGCTCTATTAAAATGAGACATGGCTCCACCCCTAGATTTGACCTAAAACTAGGCGTTCGCCAAGGTTGCCCAATCTCACTGTATCTGTTTCTACTCTGCACTCAAATCCTTACAAACCACATCTGTTCTAGTAATGTGCAGGGCATCGTCATAGCTGGCAAAGAGCTCATCATTAGCCAATTGGCTGATGATACTACACTCTTTTTAAAAAACTCAAGCTAGATTCCTCTAATCTTAGACGTAATTAATACTTCTTCTGAAACTTCCGGTTTAGCATTAAACTTAAACAAATGTGAATTGCTAGCTATGAAAGACTGCTCAGTTGATGTTATCTGCAGGATCCCTGTCAAACAAGAAATTAAGTACTTGGGTATTTTAATTAATAAAAATCAAAAACAAAGATGTTCATCTAACTTTACTCCAATCATACAGAAAACCAAAAAGAAGCTTGATCAATGGCTACAAAGGGATTTATCATTAAGAGGTAGAGTACTGCTAACCAAAGCAGAGGGAATCTCCCGTCTAACTTATGCTGCCATCTGTTTACACCTTGACAATAACATTTGTAAAGAAATTGATCGCACACTTCTTAATTTTATCTGGAAAAATCAAACACATTATATAAGAAAATCTGTCATTATGAATGACTATGAATCAGGTGGACAAAATTTTCTAGACTTCAAAACTCTCAATAATACATTTAAAATTAATTGGGCCAAAAATTTTCTTAAGAACCCCACTTCTATCTGGAACATCATACCATTTCAGATTTTCTCCCGTTTTGGAGGCTTTAAATTTATTTTAAATTGTTACTATAATGTTGAGAAACTCCGCACAAAACTCTCATCCTTCCATAAGCAGGTTCTATTAGCATGGAACCTCATTTACAAACATAATTTTTCTCCACACAAGTAAATCATCTGGAAGAAACAGAGATATTTTATATAAAAATACATCGCTCTATTTAGAGACCTGGATCCAGAATGGAATCCTACTGGTGGCTCAGCTATTCAATAAGGAGGGGCAGATGCTAAACTATAACGAATTCTTATCTCAGTTTAATTTACCTATTAGTTTACAAGAGTTTTCAATGGTGCAGAATGCTATACCCTCAGGAACAGTAATGTTATTTAAGATCACTGATAATTTGATACCTAATCAAAATACAATATCCAACGCAGCTGAGTCACCTGTAGGAAAAATATGCTTCTCTTATGGGCGTGCTACTAATATGAAAATACGCAGATTATTTCAAAAAACTAATACCTCTCCCCCTTATATTTTAAATTATTGGAATCAATTTGTTCCAGATATCAACTGGAAAGTAGTTTGGATGATCCCTCATAAGTACTTAATAATAAATAAGGTAAAATAAGTATCCCTTAAAATTCTCCATAGAATTTACCCTGCCAAACATTACATTAATACAATTTAAAAAAGATATTAATACTGAATGTAGTTTCTGTGGAGATCACCCAGAAACAGTAATTTATCTTTTCTGGTACTGTTTGTACACACAGAGATTTTGGAAGGAGTTCATTAGATTCATCATTACTCATGTCTTCAAGGACTTCTCCCTGAAATGGGAAAATGTGTTACTTTGTTTTTTCAGGACACTGCTAGCCGGACTTGTTCTGTTTACTTCCGGGTCACAATGGGAACGTCAGACAAAAATAATTCAAAATGAATGCTTAAGTCTTTTTTTAAATGCCACAAATGAAAACTAAATAAAAATTCAACTGCTGTTTGAAGTTTCAGCATTTTAGGAGACTTCATTCTAGTTTATAATATTTCTTACATGACGTTTCTGACGTGACCCGGAAGTAAACAGAACGAGGCCAGGCGGACTAGCTGCGTTAGGTTGTGTTGAGACCTGAGACGACGGTGGTCTTTAGTTTGGACGTTTGTGAGAGTTCTTACGAAATTTAGCGATAAGCGGTTCGATTCCGAACAATCTTCTTCAGCTAAAGTGTCAGAAATTAGTTTATTTTTTTAACGTAAAGACATCGTGTCTGTGATTGTGAGACTATTGCAGATGATCGGAGCTGCTGGTGTTGAGAGGACGGCGGTGTTTGTTTGAGCAGCTGCAGGAACCATGTCTTCCCTTCAGTCTCTGAGAGAGTTGATCAACGAGCGACTCGCTGCTGCTGCTGAAGAAATCTTCAGACTCTGTGAAGGAACCATCGTCCAGTACGAGCAGGAGCTCTGTCGTCAGCGCAGACTGCTGGATATCTGCTGGAAACCACAGCTTCAGCTCCACCAGATAGGTATGTTCACTTCTTCTTCATCTTCCACAACATTCGGATCCAGGTTCTAGTGGACCCATGACTGCTTCTGTCCGCGGTCTAGCCGTTAGAGAAACCGTTACTTCCCGTCGCCTAGCAACAGTTATGTCATAGGCTGTGTCCAAATTCGGGTTCTGCATCCTCCCGAGGCCGTGGCCTTCGCGATCTCCGATGGCCAGGTCCTTCGGAAGCGGGTAGACTGGATGTTAAATGCAGTGAATTTGGACGGTCTAGACTTGTTTTTTTTTTAGTTTATTTTTTTATATAACTTTATTGGAACAACAAAACAACAAAGTTGCTAGCTACTTTCCTGTAGCCTGACCACCGTGACTTGAACGTGTTGTGAACGTGAATCATTAAGCTCCAAATGATTCGGAGTTTTTTTTTAATTTATTTAACTTTTGCTTTTGGAGGAGTTGGAGCAGATCCATCGCCGTCGCGGGCACTTGGTATTTTTCCGGCGGAGACAAAACGATCTGCAGGTACTGTATACAAACGCTTAAAAAATCATCTACAAGCTCTTTTACATATTAACTTTACCTAGTTTAATGGAAATATTTATTTAGCCACACTATTACAGGTTTTAAAATATACTAATACTGAATTTTTGGTTTTGTAGATTATTCAAGTTTTGTTTATTTCACAAGTTATTGCAGTAAATGTAACTTACTAAGTACCTACACTTTTCTGAGAATAAAAAACAAATACAAAATAACTACAAAGTGTTTTTATTTTATTAATCATACTACAATAGTGTTAAATGTTAATTTTATCTTCAGACTTTTATTGCAGAAAAATAATTTGAACAAATTCCCCTAGTTTTTATTTGAAATCAGTCAAAGTAGTATTTAATTACTCTCATGGTCACATAAGTATAATGATGTTTTATAGTTTAATAACAAATTACTTAAGACCACTTTTTTTTTTTTTTTTTAATATAAATGTGTTTGTGTATTTCCTTTAAACTAGACTAGACTACTGCAATGCACAACCAGTCTCCCAATCCTGGAGTGGTTTTCCAACAGCGAAGATCCCAGACCAGACTTCAGAAAACTGGAACTCTCCTGCATCTTCCTGAACCTCTTTGACCAGGATTGGTGACATCAGCATCCTCCTGCAAGTTCTGGAGGTGCATCACACCTCTGTACCTCATGTAAGTGAACACATTACAGCTCTTCAATATTCTTTGGAATATATTTATACTATATATTATATACTTTATATTTTTTACTTTTTTTTTTTTTCCAAAGTCTGTACATGTATTATCTCATATTTATGGATCATTTTTGGTCCTGCAGCGTCCGTCCAGAGTCGGCCCTGCAAACGCTGAAGATGGACGATGCAGTCTACAGTGAAGATGCATCCCAAAACTTTGCAGACCACCCTGCAAGATGTTCCAATCACCACCCAGAAAGTTCCAGCCCCGGGACTCAGTCGATCCCCCATCCATGTCGACCATCTTTGTAAATAGTTGGAAATTAAAGTGTTACAATAAATTCATGACAATCACTGTGTTTGATTTATATCTGTATTTAAATTAACAAAACATAAACAAACACTTTTAATATATCAAATAAAACTTCATTTATTTATTCTCAGAAATCTAAGGATTTTAATAGCAATTTTCTTTCCAGCAGACAATAAAGTTGGCCCTTCTCTTCGTGCGCTCTGCTCTCCGCCTCTTGTCCTCTCTGTTTAGCTCTAGAAGCTCATCACTGTTCTTCTTTCAGCGGTGGCTCACTCCTTTCTTTCCTTTCTTCACTCCCTTCACGCCACTGCTGTACCTCTCCCACAGATCCGTTTCCTCCAAGATTGTCCTGAAAAACACAGAAAACTGGTTTAATCCCTCTCAAAAATGTTTCAAATTCAAACACGAGACACTAAACTCTACAGTAGCGGTCACCAACTCTGTTCTCACTGAGCTCCTGCCCTGTTTGTTTAGACAGCTAACCCTGTTTAAGCTACTTCTGCTCACCTGGATCAGGTGTGTTCAGCCAATCAGAAACGGAGCTCATCCAATCAAACAAGAATTACTGAAGCAGGGCAGTGGAGCTCTCGATGAACGGGGTCGGTGAGGCCGGTTTTTCTATGATGAAGACGTATAGAAATGTACGATTTGCCAAAGCAGATGAAAAAAAAATCGGCGCCAGTAAAAAGATAATAATTTTCACCCCCAGAGCTTATAATTTACTGCGGTCTATGCTTTGCTCCCTAAAAAGGATATTAATAGGTTTTAAATTTTTTTTCGTTTTCGCGTCAAGAAAGAAACAAAAGCGAACAACCGAAGAAAAGCATCAGGATCTAGCATTCCAGTCGAGACCGCTATATAAACAAATCTATTGTAACATTTCAGATCAAAATAACGTTAAAATGTTTTATGTAATCATTAAAACCATAAACTTATCAGATTACACTTTTACTTACATTAAAAGTGAAATTTTCCCCGACTCCGCTTCCCGCATCAACGTCCGCCATTGTTGCCAGAAAAAATTCTTCGGGGCCGACCGCAATGCATCTTGGGATACGGGCAACATTGGAGGATACACCAGAACGATCCTTCAAAATCGGAAGAGTAAGGCCGCGTTCGTTGGCCGAGTTTGAAGCAGACCCTGAATTTGGACAGCACTTGTCGCGACGCTGTGACGTCACCGGCCGACAAACCCGGCCTCGGGAGGTCGCAGAACCTGAATTTGGACACAGCCATAGTCCCGCACAAAGCGCAGCCGCGAGTCATGGAGCTGTGAGGGAGTTATTGGATTGCTGTGTGAATGTTAAAGGAGTGTGGAGACATGTCTGGAAGTGTCAGGAACATGTTGTATCTCAGGCTGAGAGCAAACGACATGCAGCTGAATCCCAGCTCTGTCTGTGTGGGGGAGGGAGGGGAGGGGCCTGACTGATCAGGAGATTGATGAGTTTGACTGTCAGATTCCATCATCAATAACCCAAACCCCAACATCCCAGCTTTAGTAGGGACCACAAGACAACATTTTACAAGACCCAGAGACAACATTTGGTGACCACGAATGATAGATCTTTGAATTCTGAACAAAATATATTTTTAAAATGACCTTAATAGAACCTTTTCACGGTGACGTCTGACAAAATGGCGACAGGGCAGAAAGAGTGAATAGTGACTTCCAGTGTTTGTATTTAGAACAGCAAAGCTGACAGCTCAACGCTGTTTGACCCAATTTGAAATAAATAATCAAAGATAACCTTATTCATTTCAATGGAAAAATGTACAACATTTATTTTATGAATGTCCTGCTGAATGTATTTTTATTTTCTATCTTAGATTGTTCAAAAATCAAGATACAAATTCAAATAATCCTCTAATATTAGATGTTTTATTGAGAATATCAACCTTTCTTATGACCAGATATTATTCTAACAACTTTTATTTTGCCTGATGTTATTAGCACGTAACAAATATGATAGAAATTCATCCTAGATGAAATATTTCAGAGACTAAATAATAATAAATAAACCACGACTGGTTTAATTTCATCCATTAGGAATTTAGGAAGCAGCTGAGCTGCTGCGTTCTGACTGCAGACAGGATTACTGACATTTGTACTTCAATTAGTGAACAATCTAAGAGAGGAAAACCAATATAACCAGGTATGTTAAAATATATCTGAAATAAAGAATGCTCACATTTCAGTTACAGTTTGTTTGGTTACAGTTTATTATTTATGACAAATTGCTTTAAACAGAGTTCAGCTGTCAGCTTTGCCATTCTAAACCATATAAACCAAAAGCTACTCTGCACTTGACCGGCGATGTGTGACGTCACGTGAAAATGGTCTATAGACCTAGAACCAGGGGTGAAAGTAAGCCGGAACGGTCCGGAGCGGCGTTCCGGTAAATGATTTGAAGACGGAACGCCGTTCCGGCTGGAGAGATCAGCTGTGCGGCCAGTTTTCACTATATAACACATGACAGAAGCCGCGGTCGCTCTTATGGAAGAAAAATAAGAAAATTGATATTTGAGCCGAGAGCAGGCAGCGCTTTATTTGGATGTTTGCATTGTTTTTGCGGCGCATCAGACAGTTATTGAAACCCGTCTCTCTCTCTCACTCTCTCTCTCTCACTCTCTCTCTTTCTCCTGGTCTGCGTTCTCTTGCGTGCGCCAAGTCTGGCTTGCGTCCTGAGCGCTGCGGACCCCCGACTTTCTGAACAGCAGGCGCACCAGAGAACTGCAGCTGATGATACCCAGGAGTTCGTTCATTGTTCTGTATAAATTCAATGCACATTTATTTAAAGATTGAAAAAGTGAATTGTGACGTGAAATAAATAATTAAATTAGTTAAATGAAAAAGTAAACAAAAAAGATGCAGAGAAAAGTGAATCAGATTTTTAAGAGGAAGATCCAAAAGTGAGGATGACGATGTGCAGAACAAATTTTCTAAATGAGAGGATGAAGATGAGAAAAGGAGAGATGGAAGTTGAATGGAAAATGCCATTGAGACACCAGGTCCATCAATCACAGATGAATTTTCTATGTTGCCAGATTATTCTTCAATCTGGACAACTCTCTTCTGAAAGAGAACAAATGTAATCATTTTGTTTTTGCATTTCCTTTTAATCTCTGTTAATCAAACTTTCACAGACAGACTCTGTGTGACTGAATGATGTTCTTTCCATCACAACAGCTCTGCTGCACATGCACTAAACCCTCTTCTGGTCCGGCTAGCGTGTCTAGTTCAGGTTCTGGAGAAGAGAAGATGGTATTTTCATATTGACTGCAGTCGTTCACATTTCTGTGGTCAAATCAGCCGTCACTGGATTTTTGGTGTGAGTTTCATCCAATACTTACGGTAGCAGGGCTGAGAACGCTGGGAAATCTCCAACAGACTCCACAGAGCTTCTTGATGTGACCACGAAATGTGAACGGCGGCTCATTTGACCACAGTTGGAAAAGATCTGTGAAAGTTCGCTCCATGAAGTTCTTCCTTGTCCTAACTGATGTCCAGCTCAAAACAAAACTGCTAGACATTTTTGTGGTGCAGTGGTGAAGACTCAGAGCCACCATAATCAGACAGGGGAGGGTCCAAGACATAAGCAGGTCAGCTTCGCTCAGCTCCAGAAGCCACGCCCCCACAAAGGAGTTTTCACAGACCAACATTAAAAAATTACTTTTCAAGACATTAAGGGTCTGGGATTTTGGTTAAAAACAACATAAACATAAATAAAACACTCCTGAGAACTTTTTTCTTTTTAAATAAAAGTAAAAATTGCCATATGGGGACTTAGTATTGGACTGTGTGGGTGTGTTGGGGTGCGTGTGCGTGTGTGTTGGTGTGTTGGGGGGGGGGGGGGGGGGGCGCACAGTACCGGCATAACAAAAAATCTACTTTCACCCCTGCCTAGAACAGAGGTCGGCAACCTGCTGCTCCAGAGCCACATGTGGCTCTTTTATCTCTCCATGGTGGCTCTCTGGCGGAAGAAAAATAAAATAGTAAATTTCAAAAAAATTGGAGATTAGCTATTATGTTTGCAGCATACAAACATTTTTGGCTAATGTCTTACCTACTGGATTTTTTAGGCAAATTAAGAATTTTAGCTTCTACTTTAGCAACATGCTAACTTTTTTGGCTAAGTTTTCTGATAATTTTTTTGCTAATTTGAAGTTTAGCTAATATTTTAGTAAAATGCTAATGTTTTCAGCTAATTTGTTATCTACTGACATTTTTTTGGGATAATTTACAATTTAGCTTCTAGTTTAGCAACATGCTAATGTTTTTGACTAAGTTAGTTTTCTGAGGAATTTTAGGCCATATTAGAGTTCAGCTAGAAATTAAGCAACAAGCTAGCTTTATTTGGCAGATTTGGCCTCTAATAAGTTTATGCTAATTTTGGAGTTTAGCTAATATTTTAGCAATATGCTAACATTCTCAACTAATTTGTTATCTACTGGGGGTTTTAGGATAATTTTGAGTTTAGCTTTTATTTCAGCAACATGCTAATATTTTTGGCTGATTTAATTTACAGAGAAATGTTATGCTAATTCGAAGTTCAGTTTGTAATTAAGTAACGAGCTAGCTTTTTTGCTGCTAAAGTTAAAAACGTAAAAAAATACCTTTTTGAGAGATGCTAGTTTCTTTTTATATATTTTTTTGCTTTTGTTCGAGCCAAAAATAGAAATTATTCACATTTATTTAAAAAAAAAAACAAAAAGAAAGTTATAAATGCAAATCCAAATTTCTTAAAGGTTAACGTAAGTCAATGCGGCTCCTTCTAGGTCTGGGTCGGCAACCCAAAATGTTGAAAGAGCCATACTGGACCAAAAAAGCAAAAATTTAAACTTGTCTGGAGCCGCAAAAAATCAAAAGCCTCATAATGAAGGTAACACGTGCAATATGTATCCATGTTAGCTATATTAACCTACTATCAAAATGACTAAGTTGGTTACAAATACATAATGAGTCTTCATGATTAAATGTTTATTAAACCTGTGGAGAATGACGCACCATTTGACTACTCTGTTGTAGGATGAAGTTTAACTTCATTACAATATTAATGAATTACAGTATGTTTCATTGTTTTGATGAAACTAAAGAAAGCAATGAAAAAATCTGATTTTTTTTTATGTCATTTTTATTTAGAGGATTTGTAAAAACAACAAAATTTAACGTTCATAATGTGCCCCTTATCTGGGCAACAGAGTGCAATAAAATGCAGCATGCATTAATAAAAATAAAATGGCAGCCTTTTGAAGAGGTAAAGTGATAAAATCAAATTAATACGGTTTAAGTTTGATTTCTGTGCAAATGCCAAACAAGTCAGAGCATGGGTAAAACTTAGCAGCAGCATCCTCTTCTCTCTCTTTTGACACCAAATCAGTGCAGCTATCCTCTGGTCTGAGCAACAAAACAATAATATCCCTAACCGCGGGCTTACACCGCTAGAGTCACGGCTCTGTTGCGTTGCGGGAGCGGACTAGCTACAGCCGATGGCTTAAGTGTCATTCCAAATATATACTGACAAAAATCAGAAATTACGGAAGCTGAAAAAGCCCTGCCCTACTGTTTTTTTTTTTTTTTAATCGTTTTCTCGTGATAACAAGATAATCAATAATTAAAAATGAAGCGTCTCGCTCTCTCTTTCCCACACGGAAATGCCAAAACTTCATCTGTTTTAAGTCTCTTTATTTTGTGGTTAACCAGAAAAACAGCAGCAGAACATTCCACAAAAGTAGTATTTAGTCTATTTTCTTTTATTATTTTATTAGCGGGGATACCTCAAATGTCTTCATTCTGTCTCATGCACCAGCCCTCCTCCCTTTATTTCCCCCAAACCTCCGAAAAGCTGATTGACAGATCACTGCAGGTGTTGTGTTCAATGACCTCCGGACATTAACTCACTCCGCTGTTATGCTTTTGTCATTTTTATACAATCCTCAGAAAAACAAACTTTGAAATCAGATCAAATATAGTTGGAGTAGGACTTTAAAATGGTTCAAGAGCTAAAACTTCAACTTAAAAAAACAAAGAAACTTGATCGTTTTGTGATCAGTACAGAGTCATTCATTTTTGAAGTTTACTTTTATTTTTAGAAGCATTTCCTTTGTCTTTTTTAGAATCATTTTGGTTTGTGGAATTTGGTTTAGATTTCAAAAAAAAAAATTAAAATAATTATTTGATTTTTGTTTTAATTGTTGTTGAATTGATCTTTATAAAGTTTTGCGTTGGCAAGTTCATGTGATTTAACCTTCAAGGCCGTCGTAGTTAACCTTAAAACACCAATAATGTTTAGTTTTATTTAAACACCAATAATGTTGCAGTGAATAAATGTTTTTTTGGCTTGCCATACCTCTTCTGCAGTTCACTCCATCACCGTCATTTAGCTGATTCTGACGCAGAAGTAAGCGGCCGTTTTCCTGCTTTGCTCCGATATTCACAAAATTACTGACATAGACGCTCATAATAAGAGCACAGCGGCACAAAGTGGCTTTTCTTCACTTCAGGATCCGACCATAAACGTGGATTACACTTCATAAGCGCACAAAGCTGCTATCAGCGCGAGGCTCGTTTCCTCCGCTTCAGAATCCGCTGGAATTAAGTTCATCACGTTAACGGTAGACGAGAGAACGTAGCCTAAACACTGGAGCTAAAGTAAACACTAGAGCAAAATAGTGAATTAAAGAAATACATTTAAAAAATGAATTTAAAAAAATCAATCATTTATAAATAAAATAAAATAATAACAATGACCATACAGCAGATGCAGACCACTGAACAAACCACATTGACTGACTGCATGACTAGAGCAGTGTTTCTCAACTGGAGGGCCACGCCCCTCTGGGGGGGAATGTGAATAAAAACATGTTCTCATTAGTTATGGATAGGGCTGTAACGAGTATCCGGGTGCTCAGGTATTCGTGATCTGCTCGACTACAAATATTCGCGACATTAAAGATAGCTGATTTGCAATCTCTATAAATAAAGTAAATTGTAGTAAAATATGATCAAAATATTATCTGGGAACGATGTATTTTTGCTCTGGAATGCAGATTATTGTTGGATTTTAAGTATACAAACTAAAACAAAGCATAAAAAGAGCTGCGGTAGTTCACCTGAAGTAAACACATCTTGCTGACAGTGAAGCTTCCGGTTTCAAAAGTAAAACTAGGCGAAAAGCTTTTTTTCTGCTTCAAAACAGAGACTGAAGTTCTGTTCACTGACATAACTTCTGAAAAAATGAATTAACTTTCACACCAGAGCTTTAGCTCCAGTGTTTACATTCTTTTGGTTATGGTAACTCTTCAACAGTTGATGCAATAATATAAAAAACTCCATCTATTCTGAAGAAACGCAGCCTCGCGCTGCTGAAAAGAGGATGTAATCAACATGAAACAGATGATTCTGCTGGCGGAAAAAAGCTTTTTCATACAGGCTCTCCACCAATGTGTAATGCTTAGAATGTAAAATATTGAAGAACTTTGAGGATTGAAAATTGTGAAAGAAATTTTTTTCAGTTTTTATGTTAAATGATACAAAACAGCAACGTGAACATGGAAGTATTCAGTTTCTCAAGCGAGGACTTCTTCTGCTCGTGGAGGAAGAAAAAGCGCTCGCGAGGGTCTGATTTGTCTGCATGGAATGTTTGATTCGTGCGCAGAGATGTTTAATATTTGCGTGGAGTTTTGACATAAATAAAACAACAAATGTTTCTCTCATTCATTCTAAGAGAGACATCCACAGACTGAGCTGGTAGCTCCTCCCACATCCGCCCACATCTGGCGCGGTGTCAGAAACATGCTTTTTAATAAGCGGCAAGCTGTGAATTGTCCAGGTGGCGGATGAGGGGCGGGGCACGCGAATCGAGTTTGGTGTTAAAGCACTTTCAGCAGCTTGAAGGCACTGGACAGCCCACCAATGTCCCGGCCTCCCACAGCCATATACCTCACCGTGATTGGTTTGTTCAGCTCTGCACACAGCAAGTGACATTCATATCAGTCTTGAGGGCCACAAGTAACTAACATTAATCTTTTATATGAAGATGGGGCTGCAAATTATCATCTCGGGGAGTTTGAGACCCCTGTCGTAAGGGATGGGTACAGGACAGAAGATCAATGACCATCACCTCCACGAGTAACGTGTGTTTTATAGTGAGTTTGCATGTTCTCCTCGTGCATGTGTGGCTTTTCTCAGCTTCCTCCCACAGTCCAAAAACCTGCTTCATAGGTTAACTGCTGGTTCTAAATTGTCCCTCAGGTGTGGATGTGAGTTTGTGTGTTGTGTGTTCTTGTGACTGACTGGAAACCTGTCCAGGTTGTACCCCTCCTTCACCCAACAGCAGCTGGTATCGACTCCAGGAACCCCATGACCCCCAAAAGGATTCAGAAGGGTTGAGAAATGGATGGAGGATTTTTTTAGTACAATTTTAAAGTGTAGATCTTCTGAATGAGATCATTTAAATTTCTAATGAAGCTTAAAAAAAAACTTTAAGTTCTTTAAAAGTATAAAAAAGATGTTTCTTGTGTTTGTGTTCCTGCAGTCCTCCCCCAGCATTGGAGAACTAAAGAGGAGGATCTCTTTAACCAGCAGAGGAACTTCAGAGAGGAACAGGAGGAACCAGAACCTCCTGAGAATGAAGAGGAACAGAAAGAACCAGAACCATCTGAGATTAAAGAGGAGCAGGAGGAACCAGAACTTCCACAGATTAAAGAGGAGCAGGAGGAACCAGAACCTTCTCAGATTCAAAAGGAGCAGGAGGATTTCTACATCAGTCAGGATGAAGAGCAGCTCGATCTAAAGCAGGAGATTGATACCTTGATGGACATTCCTTCTTTTGAGGAAAATGATCAAAATGAAGCAGATCTAAACAAACAGAAGAGCTTCAGTGTAACTGAGAGTCAGGATGAAGAAGGAAACCAACATGAAGAATCAACATCAACTCCAGATGAAGAGACAGATCCACAGAACAGAGATCAGAGGAAGAAAAGAGACAGGAGTCATGTCCAAAGTGTGGCCAGCTCTGACCTGTCAGAAAGTCAGTGTGACTCTGATGTTAGAAAAAATTTTAAGAAGGCAACTTTGGTTAAAAAACACAAACAATCCCTAAAACAAAAGAGGCATTCCTATGTAGAAGTTCGTAGGAGGAAAATAAATGTCCACAATATTTCTGTCCACATGAGACCTGAGTCTGATAAAAGATCTTATGTCTGTGAGGAATGTGGTAAAAGTTTTTACAATAAGACTAAATTCAAAATTCACATGAGAATCCATACAGGAGAGAAGCCTTTTACTTGTAAAGAATGTGACAAAAGTTTTAGTCATAAATTTACTCTCAAAACACACAACAGAATTCACACAGGAGAGAAGCCTTTTCCTTGTAAAGAATGTGACAAAAGTTTTAGCCAAAATCATTATCTAAAAACACACATTAGAACTCACACAGGAGAGAAGCCTTTTCTTTGTAAAGAATGTGACAAAAGTTTTAGTGATAAATCTACTCTCAAAACACACATTAGAACTCACACAGGAGAGAAGCCTTTTCCTTGTAAAGAATGTGACAAAAGTTTTAGCCGAATTGATCATCTCAAAACACACATTAAAACTCACACAGGAGAGAAGCCTTTTCCTTGCAAAGAATGTAACAAAAGTTTTAGCCAAATTGGTAATCTCAAAAGGCACATTAGAACTCACACAGGACAGTAGCCTTTTCCCTGTAAAGAATGTGATAAACATTTTGGTGAAATATCGAATTTCAAAAGACACATGAAAACTCACTCAGGATAAAAGCCTTCCTTGTGATGAATGTTACATAATTTATTGTATATTCTCAATTTTAAAAACAAAGAAAAACTTAAAACCGTAATCTGAAGTGGAAAAGGAGATGAGGGTTTAAATAGGAAAAGCAAAATATTGTGTTTTTTTTCTTTTTTTTTTCAGAGCCTTGATTTTAATGTATAGATTGATATATTGTAATGCCTTGTTCTTGTTGATGTTTGTACGTATCATGCATTAAAACCTAAAGTTTGGAATATCGAAATAAAAAATAATACCTGTAGAAAAGAAGAGTGTCTTCATTTACTGGGACCTCCTTGATCCTCATGTTATTGTCTTATTAGTCTTAAACAGGAGTGTCTAAATCCAGGCCTCGAGGGCCAGTGTGCTTCATGTTTCCAGCTAACCCTCCTTGAAGCTCCTTATTGGCTCAACACACCTGATCAGGTAATCAGCAGCAGATGAGGCAAGATACATGTAACTTGAAGCGCTTTACAATTAAAAACAGAAACACAAAAGTTCAAATAAAATACCCCAACCCACCCTTTACCCTCCCCCCTCCCCTCCAGTAGCGCATACATCCCATGACCGCACACACAATGACAACTTTTAAAAATAACTTCTAAAAGAAAGTTTAGGCTTGGTTCTGCTGTGAGGAAGCAGTATTTGGGAATCTCTTGATACCTGGAGCCAGCTTTGTCATGGAACATCGCCACAGTTCCCACCCAGACCAAGACAGCAATGGAGTCCACTCCACAACCGTGAGGCTGCCGTGCTGGACCCCAGCTGCACCAGACGGGCGAGAGCCACGGCAACGTCCACTGACAAGCCAACAGGCCCTGAATGAAGGATTCTCACAGGAAACACAGAGTCTAAACTCATAATAAGATAAGGCTAAAATCAAATAAATAAAACATATGTACATATATATGCATTCTGGTCCTCGTCAGAACTCGTGCCGCTGAGTTCTGTAATAATTTTAAATTTGTAAGAGATTTTTTAGGTAAACCAGAGAGCAGGGCATTACAATGATCTAAACGACTAAAAAAACAAAAGCATGCATCAGCACCTCTGTGCTGGCAGGAGAGAGGAATGGGCGGACTCTGGCAATGTTTTTAAGATGATAAAATCCTGTATTAACGACATTTTTGATATGAGGGATAAAATTCAGCTCAGAGTCAAAAAGAACGGCCAGGTTTCTCACGTAGTGAGAAGGGTTCAAATTAGGGGTGTAATGGATCACAAAACCAAAGGTGGGACCAAGTCATTGTTTTGCAAGTCCGAGTCAAGTCCCAAGTCTTTGTCCTCAAGTCCGAGTTAAGTCCCAAGTCAAAAGCACTCAAGTCCCAAGTCGAGTCACAAGTCAAGACCAAAAAGTCTCAAGTCGAGTCACAAGTCCTACTATTAATGTTTCAAATCCTTTCAAGTCATTTCAAAAACAGAGTAATATTAATTCCGTAGATTATTTGTGCTTTTATTAACTGTATTTTGCGAGCATATTAGCTAAATTGCCTCTGAGTTCATGCATCCCCTCTTCAAAAATCCAAAGAGATTTCACTAGAACAAAAACCCAGTTTATTACATTTGAAATGTGGTGAGATGGAGATGGCAGGAAACCAGGGTAGTCTGGGTATTTAAGGGGTTATACCATGATTTTCTTAAAGGCCTCGTGCAGTGGCAAATTTTTTTTTTAAATTTAGAAAGTCAATGGGTCTTAGAAAACGAATCTGATAAAAATATTCACTTAAAATGATCCAGGGCGATTTTATTGATCATTTTATGGTCCTGCACAGCTTTAAATTTGGGTGATAGGAGGTGATGGGCGGGGCTGCGCGTGACGTCACGTCAGGGATCCCAGAGTGTAAACAACAATGGCGGACGGTCTGGGAAGCGACGTAGACCACGATTTAGATGGTATTTCTTTGGATGAAAGTGATGACCCTTCATCAAACAGGGAAATTTTAACTACACAGGGTTCAGAGGGTGTACAGCCCTACCAATTTGACCCGGAGGTTTCCTCATCTGAGGATACCGGGGCTTCGGATGACGATAGGGAAAGCTCACACAGCGTTAGCGGGGATCAAGCCGAAACCGAATGGAGGCTGCAGGATATTTCATGGTATGTATTTTGTGTTGCTTTGGAGAGACCTTTGGCCTAACATGTTTTATTTTGTTGTAATGAAATCTTAAATTAAGCATATGTGTGTTGATGAAGCTTCTTTTGAAATACGATTGTTTGTACGACCAGATGGGAAACATGGGAAAACATGTTCACAAATGTAGACATTTACAGTGTACCCACGAGCGTCATACAGTGCTAACTGGATAGAACAAAATGCAATTTTAGTCAAATTACTGCAGTCAGTTTTTTTTTTCTTGCAGAATATATGCAGGTAAAATTCCATAGGATAAAATCTTTTGAAACTCTCTCTCTCTTTATATATATATATATATATATATATATATATAATATATATATATATTATATATATATATATAGGCATTGTGCCTGCAAGTCCACCCGCAGCCTGGCTGTGGCATGTCCCTTCGGGGTACAAGCACGGGATAGCATCCTGTTTGAGAATAAGACTTTTGGCAAGTCCCATGTCCACCTGCATTTTGTTTACAAAGCTTTTGGCCGTAAAATGGCAACTGCATATTGTTGAGTTGTTTGTTGGTCCATTCCACCCGTTCCTCGTCCGACACACGAACCTCTTCCATGCCTCCCTCTCCTTCATTTTCACGGGAAATTCGTGAAGGGAGACCCCCTTCTTCGGCACATTAGAGCACCCAAATACAACACACCTATTCACCATTATCCCGTATAAATCCCCAAATCCACGGAAGTCCGAATTCTATCATGCGAAGTAAGTCAGTAAGCCCAGAAAGTCAGCACAACAATAGGGGATCTAGCTGTGTGTTCCTGCCATGACGTCACACGACCTATGACCTACTTATCGGAGGCTGCAGAAAATCTGAGCGACCGCGCTATTTTTAAACGCTTGTAGAGAGTGCAAGGGGCCGCGGATGACAAAATAATTATACGGGGGTTCATTTGTGACATAAATACTAATGTTTTATTGCAGTTTTAGAAAAATCATGATTTTCACCGCACGAGGCCTTTAAGCCTTTCAGAGTGAACTATATCCACATATAAGATTAGATATTACATTATATATTGCATTGTAAACACTAAGTCGAATTATTTATAAAATTTTACAGGTAGTTATTTTTAAGGGGATTTTTCCTATCCACAAGTAAAACGACTCGACTCCACCTGTTGCTGTGTGTGGGTGCCGCCCATTTCATGATGTCATCCCAGAACCAGCAGCATGTTTTCGTTTTTTTCATTAAAAAAAATATAAATTTTTTTCAATGTTGAATGCACATCCCGTATATCTGCCCTAAGTAGACCCGGGCACTAGTTAACAACACAAATACACACAGCATCTGCACGACTGTGCTGGATCAGGGGGTGGGAGATGGGGGGTCTTAAAGGAGACCCGCCCACACCTAAAGCAACCAAACACCTGTTTGAGCTGGAATTTATTCAAGACGCATGTGGAAGATTTACAGTATTCTTCATCTAAAATGAAAAGTTTTTACCTGATCACCACTAGCTCCGTGGAGAAATCTGGTGTTGGTGTTAGACTGGGGGCGGAGCTATCAGAGCAGACACCTTCCCGAAGGGGGCGGTCTCACTCTGTGACGTCAGATCGTGACAACTTGCTCGTTTTCGTGGGTATGGGAGGTGCTGCTCTTGGGAGCTCAGTTTTTAGAGGATTACTCTTAAATGCATGAATGGATCAAAATACCGCTTTGAGGTTCTTTATAGTGAGGAATGAACATTATAATACACTTAAAAGCTCAAAAAGTTTGTTTTTCATGGTATAGCCCTTTAAATAATCTCACTACAGACCAGTGATGTGCAGAAGATTCAGTTTCATATCAGCATATTGGACTGAAGAAGAATGTAAATGCATAGTGGTTTAGTTTGACTCCAAAAAACTAAACAAAATATATTAATAGTACATGTAGTTTGATTGTTTTACATTTCTGATTTGAATAGGATTTTACTTTGTTTTGGATACAAATTTTGTTTGTAATCAATAGAGAAATTTCTGTCAACTGACTCAAAATATCTCGCAGAAAGTTAACATGAAAAATTCTGTATACAAGTCAAAGAAAAGCAGGATTCAAAACAAAAATGCTAAATGTAATACTAAATGTGGTATATATTTTAGTACATATATTTAGAAGGTAACGATTCAAATCAAATTTTATACATAAATATATATTGCAAAGTTGTGCACAAAATATTACTTTGCTCACAATGTAATTGAACAGGAAATACACAAAACACAGAGTTTATTTGTATATTCATAATTAAATTGATTAGAATGAAATAAATTGCATTTATGGATGTAATCAATCTATATCAAATTAAACTCTCAATGTGATTGAACAGGAAACACTAATACAGACACTATACGCTCACACACAATGCATTCATAATAAAACCCTTTAAAGCAGTTAAAGAAAAAAAAATTATGAAAAGCAGCAAACAGGACTGAGACCTCCAGAAAAGAGGAGCTTTTTACCAAAACACCCCACCACAGCATAAGCAGCAAAAGAGATAAACAAAAATAAGTGATAGAAAAAAAACCCTTTCTTTGCTGCTCCATGAATTGCTGGATTTCTCTCCGAAAACAGTCTACCCCGGGTCACCAGCAGCTGCTGCTCCAGCTATGATCGCTCTCGTCCCGCCCAGATCCAGGTAAAGACCTGAGCGGTGGAAAAGTCTAAATCACCTGTGGTCTCTCTGTGATTCTATCCAGCTGCAGACTCACACAGTGTCCTGCTAACGAAGAGGTTACTGTCCCATTCATTTAACTGCAGCTAGCTGTTAGCTGCTAAGCTAGCTCCAGCTTTAGCTGAAGTTGGTTGTTGTTAAGTCTCTGTCAGGAATCCTTTTATCCACATGTTCTGCTGAACGTCAACCGTTTGTTGTTTATGATCTCTTCACTTTCATGCCAGAAATAAAAACACCGGCAGAAAACCGTGCTTTGAAGAGGAGGGCGAGACTATGTTTTTCTGCAATTTGATTGGTTGGGCTGTCAGATCAATCCAAAGGGCTCCAATTTGGTTGGATGTTGGGCCAACACCACACACGGAAGTAAACAAGCGCGGACAGAGAGACTATGGCGCGCGGAGTTCTCAATATGCTTTTTAATCCTTGGATTTGGGGGAAAACAGCAAGTCTTTCCGAGTCAGAGGACTAAAGTCCAAGTCAAGTCACAAGTTATTTGTATCAAAGTCTGAGTCAAGTCACGAGTCGGAAGGTTAGAAGTCCAAGTCGAGTCTAAAGTCGTCAAGTTCATGACAAGTCTGACTCGAGTCCAAGTCATGTGACTCGAGTTCCCACCTCTGCACAAAACTCACGGAGTCTCTTTAGACCAAATCTACAAAAAATGAGAGAAAAGAATGATTAAAAATAGTGTTGAAAATGCTAAATCTATCTGGATTATCCCTTAAAAATAAATCCTAAATAAAACAGTTTCAATTATCTTTTGGTATTAATTACTTTATTGAAACTAACTGTGGGAACATTTAAATGTTTTAAATAACAATTATCTGTAAAACGTGGCACTTCCACACTCGCTTTTCCTGATTATTTTTTATCTCTTTGGCTTGCCATACTATTGTTCTGTGACGGTACCAGCAAGTCCGTTTACGGAGAAGCAGCTTTCTCCTGTGCGGGACGGATGCTGTTTTTAACTGGGAGATTCTTTTATTCAGCTCTTTAAATGATATAAACCTGATATCTATCGATCTGCGTCCTTCATTATGAAGTGGAGAAAAGTTTTTGACAGAAGCTCCTCCCACACGAGGCTTCAGATGAACAAACTTTAGGATAAACATGAAGCAGCTACTTTAGGTTTTGTCAAAACTAAGAGGATTTACAGGAATTTGACGAGAATTTCATTGGATGTAAACGGACAATTGGTTTACATTATGCTAGCATGAGGTGTGTGGGGGTGGGGGGTGGGCGTTGGAGCGTGTCCCGTGTCCAACACGTGTCCCGAACCGTGGCCTCTGATCCATACGGACCACGGATTTAAAATCCATGCTGCTAAAAAGATTTTAAAAATCACGAGCATAGACATCCTCATTGTTATAAACATGTAAATTAAAATCACCAGTAATAAAAATCCTACTGTACCTTATGTGAAGAAAAGATACAAATTCAGAAAATTCTTCAATAAAACAGGTTGGAGGGTTTGGTGGTCTTTACCATAGACATAATATCTAATTAGACCAATCATCTCTGACGTCACCCATTGACTTCCACAGTCCCCAAAATGAAGCCTGAATATTCAGCTCATGGCCGCAGCCATATTGGCTGGAGTTAACTCCGCCTCACGCGGACGTTCCAAATATGGGGAAAAGGGGCGGGACCGAGTTGACTTGCTTTTCCCCCCGGATTGTTTTAGTTCACGCCCACAGCTCCTGCTGCTCGTCTGACTGCGGTGCTTCAATGCTAACGGCTAACAGCTTCAATTCTCCAGCAAAGCATCATCGCGGTGGATTATTTACATCATGAATCTTTACAGGTAAGTAAATGATGTTTCACACACAATATGTAAAGCGGTGGAAGTGACTTTTAGACAACAATGAAAACGCATTTTCCCGTGGTACGAGTTTAGTATAAACTGAGCATCCACTCCTTTGAACATGTTATTTCTGTGGCCCTAAGCTATCTTATTGTAGTCTTTATATACATATTTAAAGAAAGAAAAGCACCACAACAGTAATATATGATTGTCTAAAACGTAGTTTTTCTCTAATGCTAAATCAAATTGTTGACATGATCACATAATGCTGTGATTACAAAATGAGGAGTATTTCTTTTTACTAAGTTAATCATGTCAACTTCTTTAAGCTGGAGGTAATACTTGAGTTAATTCTTTACTACACACAGTCATGCAAAATCAATTACTGTGGTAATATTAGTCAATATGTGATGGACGTCAGGAGTGAAGAGGTTAAACATGACTGATACTTCTTCTACTGACAATCCAAACTAAAGACTGTGATGTTCTTTCAAAGATAAACTCATTACCTTAAAAGATTTGGTTTAAAGATATTCACGTGTATTGTGAGCATAAACTAGATGAAATATTTTATATTGTTTATTTAACACATCTTTGAAAAACAGCTCATGTACAGATATTTTTGAGTGAAATCTATTCTTTTCTTTCCTTACAATTACAGTTTGATTCATGGTGACGTCATTTACAAAAGGACAGTTCAACCAAAACCACCACATCAACATGAGCTCTGCAGAGATCCTCATCTCCTGGTTCAGCTGAGGTGGACGGTGGTGGAGCTTCTTTATTTTCCTACAAGGAAGAGCAGCTCCTGGTTCTGTCATCACTGTGGAGGACGTGAACGGGCGAAGTCTGGATTCTGGAGCTGGTCATTGGAATCAGAGAGAACGTCCAGCAGCTGCACACTCTTCAACCCAGCAATAAACTTCTTTTCTTTCATTTCTCACTGAAATGTTTTCCAGTAGATATAAATGTACTATTTAGGATCATTTATTAGGTTCTTTAAATATAAAAAGACAGTATTATTATAGATGATGATTTCAAACTATGACATGTTTAATGAGGTCTCTATTTGAAATAAAGGGAAAACAATTCTGAATTGTCAATGATTAATGCTTGTGATGTTTTAAATAATTAAATACATTTTATGCAGATCTTCCTTTTGTCTTACTTGTATGTTAAAACAGTGAATAAACAGAAGAGACTGGTCACTCAAATATTTTAAACATGATTTTATTGAATCACACACATCAGCAAAAGTCATCTAAGAATTCTACAGCCTTAAAATGTAAATTCTGGATTGTTTTGGATTATAAACCCATTCACCACCAGAAGTAGACCTGGGGAGGAACATACAAGATAAACATGAGATCAAATTTAATTAAAATAAGAATCAACATAAAGCAAAAAATAAAACATGTAAAATAAATTCAAAACTAAAATGTTTAAATTACATGTTATTAACTTTTTCACATTTTAACTTTACATGAAGAGATTCTGGTGTTACTGTAGCAGATCTGAATCCAGCTCTTATATATTATAACTTTTTGATTAAAAAAAAGAACTAAAAAAAATACTTAGAAAACGTCATTTTTTTTATTTTAAACATGATAGATATTCATGTTA
Source organism: Oryzias javanicus (assembly GCA_003999625.1). NCBI lineage: Eukaryota > Metazoa > Chordata > Actinopteri > Beloniformes > Adrianichthyidae > Oryzias > Oryzias javanicus. Next base: position 148,004 of record ML136651.1, read on the forward strand.
AAACATTGACATGGAGATATTTTGAGACTAAAAAAGTCAAAGAACTGGAACTAAAAAAATAATCATAATAAACATTAATGATTTGTTTCTGGTAAATATAAAGTTATTCTTTTAATATACCAAGAGAAAAGACACCAGAAGCTCCAGAAAGCTCGTTAGAACAGTTTACAGCACATCAGCAGGACAAAAACTGAACTATAGCGCTCATGCTAACGCTAAATCTGTAGCAGACGGCAAAACACCGGAGTTCTGCTCCCAGAATCCACTGCGATCGTCATCTGTCAGTCAAACAACCACGCCCCCTCATTAAGCGAAAATAAATGCTGTTTTAAAAAAAATCTACAAACTTAGAAAAAAGTTCACTCCCCTCAGAGTTGTCATGGATCAAATATGCAGCTGTTGATGAAATAAAAACTTGAAGCACCAGGCATTAAAGGGGTTTATTAGAGGGCTGAAAAAGAAGATTTTAACATGGGAGTCAATGGGAATCTGCTCACTCTAAGCACCAGCCTCTCTGGTCAGTGCCGGTACTGCAACGTTTTGGTACTTCCGGGTTGGCTTCACTTTCTGCCTGCTAAGGTTGGGGCTTGTTCTTTACACTGTGACAGTTAAAACAGGCGGGACACCAAGAAGAAAAGCATGATGCTCAAATGAAGAATATTTGTTGAATACAATATTATTATGGATGGATGGATGGATGGATGGATGGATGGATGGATGGATGGATGGATGGATGAGCCTTTATTGTCATTGTCAGGACAAAGAAATTGGAGCAACCGTTACAGTGCGAGACATAATAGAAAATATTGTCAGATATACTCGGGCAAATAAACTTAAACAATACACATATAGAAACATCTACATTGCGATGTGCTGTTATCTGTGTGATTTGGACTTTAACATTGATGTTGCTTTGGGGAAGAAGCTGTTTTTCAATCTGGTTTTTTTTCCCGATGCTTCTGTAGCGCCTCCCAGAGGGCATCAGGGCAAACATCTCCGAGCCGGGGGTATGAACCGTCCTTGATGATGTTTTGAGCTCTGCTGAGGCAGTATGCAGAGTAGATGTCAGTCAGGGTGGGGAGGGGGCATCCAATGATCTTCTGCCCTGTCTCTACAACTCTCTGCAGCCTCTCCTCGTCTGCGACGGTGCAGCTGTCAAACCATCCTGGTATGCAGTGTGTGAGCAGACTCTGGAATGATGATTAGTAGAAGGTCAGCAGCAGGTTGGAGCAGAGGTGGTTCTTCCTCAGGAAGTGCAGACGCTGCTGAGCCTTTTTGATGACGGCTGTGATGTTGGCTGTCCAAAAGAGGTCTGCAGAGATGAGGGCGCCGAGGAGCCTGATGGTATGGACCTTCTCCACGAGCTCGCCGTTGATGTGGAGGGGGGCGGGTTTGGTGCTCAGCTTCTTAAGTTGATGATGACCCCTGGTCTTCTTGGTGTTAAGAGTGAGGTTGTTCTCTGAAGACCAGGTTGTCATCCCTGTAGGAAGACTCCTCCCCTCTGGAGATAAGTCCAGCTACTGTGGTGTCATCGGCAAATTTGATTTTTCAATTTTTTTTTTCTTTCTTTCTCAAGAAAATAAATATTCTAGCCAGCGTTGCTATAGTGTCAGTGATCTTAGCAACACATACATGATGAGGCATTAATGCAGTATAAAGATCCTGGAACAACATGAAACATGCAGAGACGTGCATACATTTTTCATACAGATAACACAAAACTACATTCGACAAGCATGAAAAAGTCATGAAAGCCTGTCAGGGTAACCTGTCCTCAACAGAAGAAACATTATTAGAAGTTGTAGCTAAAAAGCAGCTACACAACTTATTTAAAAAAATGCAGAAAAGATGGTTTAACATTTCTGAAAATAATTCAAACATGAATTATTAAAAATGATTAATATTTCAAGATAAATGTTTTGTTGTTGAGGTCTAAAATGCATATAAGATGCACATATGTTGTTTTAATGTTGATAACTGCATTCATATGTTAAGAAAACATCTTTTTTTGTGGGAACTTTCCTAACAATCACCAAACCAGGAGCACACAACAGAATAATATGCAGGTTATATAACAGTATTCTGATGTGTAAAAGGATAGCACCCTTTTCATCAAAGCGAGGTGGGAGAAGGAGGGTCATTTTGTGATTTCTGAGAAATTTGGAAACGTATTTGTGAAATACCATGGGTTACAACTGGATCCAACATTTGGCGTGAATTCTGTTGGAAATGTAAAATTAAGTTCTTTGTGACCCCTGACCAAAAAGAAATATCGTGGAGATGTGGGGAGGGACTGCAAATCATTTCAACTATTTCACAGTTCTGGTCGAATATTCATGGACATTTACAGAACATTTTTCCCTTTGGACTTCGAAACTATGTTTCTGTGCAACGTACCAATGGACAAACTGGAATTGAAAGATAAGAAACTTTATTATATTTTATTGGCAGCAAGTAAAAAACCTATAACAAGGAAATGGCTTAATCTTTTTTTTTTTTTTTTTTTTTTAACTTGTCCTGTCCGACATCTGAGCAAACAGATGCGGGCTGAGAGCCTCTTGTGTTGGGCAGATTTTATTGTCACAGCAGGAGTTTATTGAGTATAAACCCCTGTTGTATTCCATGCTAAACTTTATTTATATTGATTAAGTTTGTTTTTGTTTTGTTGGACCGAACGGAAAAGAAGAAGGGGGGGGGGTAAAAGAGGGGGGTTTAGAGAAAAAACAAGATAGCAACAGAGAGAAGACAACATCCTAAAACAACCAGGTCTAAATAGTAAACTAGAATGGGCGGGGCCTGTCTACACACACACTCTGTAATTTCACACATACCTGTTGGTTGAAATAGTCTCCACATATAAACTAGTCAAAATGTACACAATACAACTGCAGCTGCAACAAACAGACTTAATCATACAGAAACACATAAAGCCTTTCAATCTGTCCCGCATATTATTAGTGCAAAGGAGAGCTGACACCTGTGCTCAGGTGAGCGTTTATGTTTTTGCTAACGTGGATAATGATGGAATGTACAAAGGGGGAGAGCACCCGGCCATCCCAATGCAAAGACCCCCCGCCAAGACCCCCCCGCCGGTACTGCAGCAGCAGCAAGGACCCCCCAACACCCGCCACGGAGCCGCAAAGAGAATCCACTCGCCGGGCATTCCCGCCAAACACCCAGACCAAGGCACGCGGGACCGTCGCAGAGGCCCTCCACACCCGAGAGCAGGAAGGCACAGGAGCACAGAGATTACAGGCCCAGCCCAGCCATAAGAGCAGCCCCCCGGCCGCGCCAAGAGGTCCAACATCAGGCCCCACTCCCGGAGAGCCCCCCAAACCCAGAAGAGCAACCCATCACCACCCAGCAGCACCGAGTATCCCCCTAAGGGAGACCCACTCCCATGCTCCAGACAACTGCCCGCCCCCACCGCAAGAGGTCCAGGGGACGGCAAGGAAGGGGCAGCCCACCCCCGTCGAGGAGGGGCGCACCCAAGAGAAACGGAGATCCCAAGGGAGTGATGTAATCAAGGCCCGACCAGGCCCACCCACAGTTGGAGTTCCTGGAGAGGCCCAGTTCTCGAGAGCAAGGACAGGAATCCCCACCACCGAGACCTGGTCACCCTCACGCCCCATTTACACTGGACGCGAAAGCGCCGCGAAGCGGCGCGGAACGGAGTCCGCTTCCATTCGGCGCCCTTGTTATCCTCTGGCGTCGTTCACACAAGGCGCGGAGCGGCGCGGAGGGCCCGCTGACCTATTTTGTGCGCGAGCCGCGAGCGTTCCGCGTCAATTCTGGCCGGAAGTTGCATCAAGACACATGAGAAAATCCGGTTTCTTTTCAAAATATAACCAATTTTTCACAATAAAATGCCGCGATTGACAAATGTGATCATGTTTTTGTATCTAAACAGGCGGTAGACACGGATATAAACATACAACCACAACACAAACGTGCGCGCGCGAGCACAGACACAAAACAGACAGACACGCACACTTTTTTTTTTTCTTTTTTCACAAACACGTACACACGCAGATTAATGTGGATAGACTCCGGTGCGGGGTGAGGAGGAGTTTCGGAGATAATAAACAACAACAGAGAGGCAGAGAGCAGGGGCCCGTTTCAAGAAGCAGGTTCAACAAATTTAGAGTTGAAACCTGAACTTCGAGTCACTGGACTCAAAATTCGCGAACTTAGATGTAACGAGGGGGGAACGGGGTAGGTCCCCCCCCCTTTTCTATAAAGATTGATCGGATGCCGTGCAGGAGTCAGGACAACCAGGTTAGCCATATCAGGGGGGAATGACAGTTTATTTTGTCACAGGGTTTAAAAGAATAAAAATAAAGCTAAAAGTCCAAATAAAAATGTCCAGGCACGAGAGGTCCACTTGAAGGTCCTGGTCCAAGGAGCATGCAGTCCAAATCCATGCTAAAAACACATAAAACAAATAAAACCAGGATAAAAGTCAATAAAAACCAAACGCATGCAATAAAATAATCTAAAAATGGGCTTGAAAAGGTCTCCTTGGACGATTTAAAATGAGGGGAGACAGAGAGGGTACTTAGCTCAAAGAGGGGTGGGTCGCAACCACACCCCTCTGCTGATGTCCTCCTGCGCTCCCCTCTCCGCCTCGCTGCCGCTGCCCCGGTGAAGGCTCTTGTTGCCGACTCCCGCTGCTGGCGCCCAAATCTCCAATTTGGGCCCGTATGTTCCACGGGGTCTCCACAGACCACTGGTGCTTCACAACACCACTTTCTGTGGCAAGCCCCCCCGGTTGACAGGGGCAGCTCCTCTCTTCAATGTCTGGCCATCTTCTGTGCCTGGGTTCCTCTCTTGGCTTCTTCTTCTTCTTCTTCCAATAAGTTCCGGCAGGCTGTACACTGATGTGTGTAATGCTGCCCCCCACAGGTTTTCAGTAAAATTTAACTAAATCCTAAAATATAAACCAGTCTGACGGAGAAAATGCAGGAGTGCTTTTCTAACCAACAAATCAGTAACGCACAACGGCAACACAGATCGAAATGAAAAAGTGGAAATGTTACAATCACTGAGTCTGTTATAAAAACGCCTCCTTTCCACCCTATATTTACTGCAATTGAAAATGACATGAGAAATAGATTCCCGTTCTCCACATTCACAAAGGCCACTGTCATGTTTGTTAATATTAAATAAGTATTCAGCCAGTCCACAGTGTCCCAGTCGTATTCTGCTGATGACTACCTCTTCTTTACGGCAAGAGAACGGAGCTGGTCGGCTGACTTTCACTGACTTCTGACAGGAATATAGCAGTCGTCCCCGCTGCTCCTTGTCCCATATTTCCTGCCACTGTCTATCTAGATGTTTTTTGCAAATACTAAAGCATTCCTGTTTCCCTAAAGGAACTATTACATCAGGATTATCTTTAGCAAGTGACCTCTTGGCCAGAGCATCCGCAGTCTCATTGCCAGTGATCCCAACATGTGCCGGAACCCAGATGAACTGAACTGAACAACCCAAACTCTCTACCTTGTGAAGACACTGCAAAAGAGAACAAATCAAATCAGGGCGAGATTCCGAATCCCTGTGTCGAATGGCCATCAAGGCAGCTGATGAGTCAGAGCATATGAGTATACGTGGATGAATATTATCTGTTACCCAGTCCAAAGCCCATAATATTGCTAAAAGCTCAACAGTGAACACAGAGAGACCGTTTGTCACTCTGATGCACAAACTGACCTGCAACCCATCAACAAAAACCCCAAACCCAGTTTTTGTGACCCACTCTCCTTTGACCCATCAGTAAATATTTTTAACTGCCCCCCTGTTCTCATGAAGATACAATCTTAATTGCTGACACGCAATCCCTTTATCCATTCCTAGTAGATCCATATTTACATCCGGTTCTGGCAGGCACCACAGAGGCATTTGAGGCCACTCCAGTCCAACCAGAGAATCACTTTGTAACCGCATAGATTCTACAACTTGTGCTACATGTGTCATAAAATGAACTTTCTTATGGACGCCTCAAACTCCCAACAGTCAACAAGAAGACTTTTTGCAGCCAAATCGCCACTGTACCCTGCCACCCTAACCCAGTAGTGCACCCCCAGTTTCAACCTTCGCAGCTGCAAAGGTAACTCCCATCTCAACCAACAGAGCTGGAATCGACGTTGTTCTAAATGCCCCACAGCAAATTCTCAAGGCTTTTGCTTGAATTCTGTCCAATTTAAGAAGAAGGGTCTTAGCAGCAGCTCCAAACACTTGACAGCCATAATCCAAAACAGACCTGATCATGGCTCTGTAAATTAACTGCAGAGTATATTTTTCTGCCCCCCAATCGCTACCAGACAGGCTTCTCATAACATTAATAACTTTTTCACATTTAATCACAATTTTTTCAATATGTTTTTCCACGTCAACCGTTCGTCAAACCACAGTCCGAGAAACTTGAAGACTTTGACCCTCTCAATCACATGTCCATACATTTTAAGATTCGTGGGAGGAATCTTCCTTTTAAAACCAAAAATTATAAATTTGCTTTTTCGCTGGAAACTTAAACCCCCACTGTTCAGCCCAGCAAACAACAGAGTCTAGTGCCTTCTGTATCTGTAAAAAAAGATGAGCAATATTCCTTCCACGCTCCCATGGCACCATCATCGGCAAACAGAGATTTGCCAAAAGAGTTATCAATATTTTGTAAATATATCATTTATCATTATATTGAAAAGTACAGGACTAATAACTGCACCTTGGGGAGTACCATTGTCTATATCCACTTTACTGGACAATACATTCCCCACCCTAACCTGTATAGATCTCCCACTCAGGAAATCTTTAATCCAAGAAAACATTCTGCCATGAACACCAGCTTTACTGAGTTTCATTAACAACCCCCCCTCCACAGGCGATCATAGGCCTCTCAATATCCAGGAACACAGCAATCACAGCTTCCTTATTTATCATAGCCTGCCTAACATCTTTATCCAACACTGCAATTGAATCTATTGTACTTCGTCCTTTCCTGAAGCCATTCTGAAAGTTGACGAAAAATCTACTATCTTCCAAATAAAACACCAGCCTGTTAGTCACCATCCTTTCCATTACTTTGCATACAACAGATGTTAGAGCAATGGGTCTATATGACGAAGGAGAGGAGGGATCTTTACCAGGTTTCAGTATGGGTACCACACTGGCACGTTTCCAGGACTCTGGTAACTTTCCTGCCTCCCATATATAGTTAAACAAAACTAATAGCTCGTGTTTTGTCCCTTCATCCAAATGTTTCAACATTTGATAATCAATTCTATCCTGACCTGGTGCAGTATTTGCCCCTACATGAATAGCATCCTCCAGTTCTCTCATAGAAAAATACAAGTTATACGAAACATTCGAGACTAAATCTCCTACAGAACTGACACCATCTTCCAGCAAAGTTCGTCTTGATTCCAGAACATCTTGTCCCCCCCCACAGAATCATGAATATCCTTGAAAACCCGAACAAACATCTCAGCTTTATCTTTATTGTGAACTGCTTCTCGTTGCCCATCACTCAATACTGGTATTTTCATCGACAGAGTTCTTCCAGCCATTCTGTGTATTTTTCTCCAGAGCTGTACCACAGGAGTCTCAGGTCCCAACGTACTACAAAACTGTCTCCAATAAGTTTTCTTTTCAGTTTTAATTACTTTCCTGGCCAAAGCCCTACACTTCTTAAATTCAATAACATTGTCAAGGGTTGGAAATTTCCGAACTTTCCTAAAAACAATCTGTCTTCTTTTGATCACAGCATCACACTTTTCATTCCACCAAGGGACAATAACACGATTCCTTGGAGTACCCCTAACAGGAATAGTTCTAGAAGCCACACCCAGAATCAGACAAACTAATGATTCCCACATCTCATCTATTGTGCCCTCACTGTTAATTTGACCCAAACCTGCAGCTGTCCCGTTCGCAAAATCCTTCCAGTTAGCCCGTGAAAAATTAAACCTTTGAAGCCGTTCCCCACCATCCACCACCAGAGACCGTCCAAATCTGCTCAGAACAGGGAAATGATCACTTCCTAGCAGATTTCCACGCACCACTTCCCACTCTCCAATTCTCGCCAAGCCCGGTGAAGAGAACGTCAGATCGAGACACGATTCCTTATTCGACCTGATATCAACTCGAGTCGGAACAGTGGTGTTCAGGAGTACCAGATCGGAATGATCCATAAATTCCTCCAGTATTGACCCATTGAAGGCTCTCCTGCAACTCCCCCACAAGGGGTTGTGTGCATTAAAATCCCCCACCCACACCACAGATTTTTCCGTTTTACTGAGGATATTTTCTAGTTCTTCCAATAGTAATGGTTTATTTGGATTATAACAATTAATCAAGTAAATTTTTTCCTCATTACACCAACCTCCAAAATCACACCCTCAAGCGTTCCTTCCCATTTACAGATCTTGAATTGAATACCATGTCTCACAAATGTAGCACACCCCCCTCCAACCCTATCCATTCTATCTTGGCGTATGCAATCATATCCCGGAATGACAAAATCCAGAACAGGGTGCAACCACGTCTCTTGTACACATAAAAAATCCGGTGCTGGTGAAAAATCCCTAATAAACCGCTTAAACTCTTGCCCGTTAGCAATAAGGCTCCTAGCATTCCATTGCAAAATGGAGAACATAAGCATCAACTCAAACATCATCCACATCTTCAATAAATGCCCCCTCATCCAAATCATAAGCGTCTTCCATGTCAACTTCTCTCTCAGACTGGCTCACCTGGCTTGTCCTCATGAACTCATGAAGAGATTGAGGAGCAAAATTCTTAAATCCCAAGAATCTATTAGCAGACTCAGCCACAAACTGTATTATATCAGACCTAGATGTTTTCCCACGCGTTCCGTACATAACATCAACTACGAATGCCAACAAGGACTCTGTGTGAACCACCATTCTATTGGAACCCACAATTGTTATAGGTGAACTTTCAGAAGAGAAGTCCCTGTGAGCAGACTCGTTTATTAGAGTACTGGGAGGATTACCCATTTTAATCCGTTTAACTGCTTCTGCATATGATATGTTAAGCTGCTCTTTGACATCTTGAACCCGTTTGGCTTTGACAAAAGATTCACACTCCCTTGACGACGCCATATGACACCCCCCACAATTGCAGCATTTTAAAGCTGTCATCTCACAACTGGAAATATCATGATCACCCCCACACTTTGCACAACGCCGGTCCCCTCTACAGGCAACAGCCATATGTCCAAAGCGTTGACACTTAAAGCACCTCAATGGGGGTCTAACATAAGGCCTGACTTGGTAAGAGATACAACCAAGAAAAACTCTTATAGGGAGGTTTTTTCCCGAAAAAGAAAGTAATACTGGGGCATTAGGATTACCACCATCACGAGCTCTGAATCGCTTTACCTCCACTACTTCCCCACCCATGAGATTGTCTGCAATTTCCTTTTCTGACACATCTGCACACACATTATAAATGACACCTTTCACCACATCTCTCCGCTCCGACACTGACACCTCCACTTTTTTCCCACAAATCCTAGTGATTTTCTTTGCTTTAGAAAGTTGATCCGTAGTTGAACAAAACACCAACAGGGCTCCACTCGGAACAATTTGAGCCTTCACATTAGCCCAACACATTTTAGCGAATCTGCTATCTTCAGAGGGTTCATGGCTCTGAACCCTCTCCAGACTGCTCCTTCAGTCTTATCACAACTTTTAGCTCTACAACAGACTTAACCATCTTCACTTCCCTACCTTCGTCTTTTTCCAAAGAAGAGGCAGACCTGTCTCGCTTCCCAGACAGTTGAAGTTTATCAGAGTCAAGATTTCCTGCACTTGTAGACATTACCCCAAAACATCAATACGCATCGGCAAAAGTAGAAGATAGAAGAATAAACTCACAAACGCCACCCCAAACACCTGTAGAAGAAGCTCGGCAAGCACACCAATATACCGGGCCTATACAGGCCGTCGGCTGGTGAACCACACCAAACCTCCTCCCCAGTAATCTCACCGTCCACCAACCTCACTAACGCAACACTCCTCTCAATTGCCAAAACACAAAACACTCCGCACGACCAAACAACAGCCCTCTTCACCCTTTCTCCAGCCCCGTGTGGCAGCTGATGGCGCTACGCGGTGCAATGCCTCCTCTCTTGGCTCTACTGCTCCTCCTTTTAAAATGTTCAAAATGGAGTCACCTGGTCCCGCACCTGTGGCTCATTAGTTCATTTGGTGGGGCATTCACTGTCCCTCAGAGTCACAGGATTTAGGGGTAGAGCCAAGGAGAATAAAATCACAAATAAAAAACATTTTGAAAAAAAGTTAAAAATCCACCCTGTGACATAGAGTTTTCGGTTTCAGAACAGCTGAAAATGTTTGATTCAATCAACTTGAAGTTGTTAGAACCAGAATCAGGTGCGAGCGACGCGAGCATTAAAAGCCCTGATTAATGGAGCAAAGACAGCACGATTCACCATGGCAATTTACCATTATCCTGTCGTTATGTATACTTAATGTGTTCATTTGTCTTATATTCGAAAAGGGAGCATTGATAGTTGTATAGTTTTGACTTCTGTTTGATTCCATTGAGCTCCTTTATCTCTGGTTATCCAGGTTACTGTTACTCCTAACTGAGATGCCCAGTGATGCATTTTTAGGTTTTTTGGTGCCTGGCGTCCCTTATTTTTAGCTAAGTAAAGGGTTGTAAGTTTGATTCATATTTTATGTTTTTATGTTGCCATATAAATTTCTTGATTATTTTGTCTAAAAGATGGGGAGTGATTGAAATAATGATAAAAGACGAGGTAGAACGTTCATTCTAACTGTTTTTACTCCACCAAAAAGAGAGAGGGGGAGAATTTACCATCGGTTAAGATCATTTTTCATTTTTTATCAAAAATGTATTATTATTTATTTTAAAAAGATTTGTTGTTACACGTGTAAGTGTGACTCCCAAATACCTAAATCCTTCTTTGGGCCACTGAAAGGAGGTTATTTCATTAAGTTCATGTGGCCATGTGTCTGATGTCATCATTGACTCTGATTTGTTTTGATTTATTTTGTATCCTGAAATACCTCCAAACTCTTTTAAGCAGGCCATTAGTCGTGGCATTAAGAAAAGTGGATTTTCTTTTATAAATAATAAAATATCATCAACAAATAGAGAAACTTTGTGAAAAGAACTCATACCATCTTCAATCCCTCCTATTTGAATATAATGATAATTAAAATAAATACAACAGGAGATAGGGAGTCGCCTTGTTTAACTCCTCTTTCTATACAAAAGAAATCTGAAGAGTGTCAGTTATTTTTTACTTTTGATTTTACATTTTTATACATTTTATCCGTCTCATAAATGTTTTGCCAAATCTCATCTCAAATAGTGATCTTTCAAGAAATATCCAGTCAATTATTTGTATTTATTCGCCTAACTTATTTTGTTTTTCCTTCAAAAGTCTTTGGTCAACTTGCTTAGAGTCTTAGCCTGTACGTGTTTGTCTTGTTTTTGTTGTTGCGTTGTTAAGTGTGAAACCCAGTTTAAAAAAAATATAAGTGGTAAAAATCAAGTTAAAAAAATGTACTACAACTACAATAAATAAAAAAATATAAGCAACAAATCAATTATTGATGCTCAATAGGAAGCAAATCAGAATACTCTGAGTCTGCATGCAAAATCTTAAAGTGAAACATTTTAACACAAAAACAGAAAACTCAAACTCATGACTAAGACTGAGCGCTCTGCTCCTCTTCTTTTTTTTGGAAGTATTTGCATGAATTGTGTTCATAACTTCTCTGAAATGTTCATCTGAATGATGAGCTTGTTTGAGCATTTCTGTGACTGTTCTAAAGATTAAATTTGATCATGAAAGTCACATCTCTATGCAAACAGACATGGTGTGTGAGAATCGCCTGTTCTTCTGGGGCCCGTTTCAAGGAGCAGGTTCAACAAATTTAGAGTTGAAACCTGAACTTACAGTCACTGGACTCAAAATTCCCGAACTTAGAGTTTTCGGTTTCAGAACAGCTGAAAATGTTTGATTCAATCAACTTGAAGTTGTTAGAACCAGAATCAGGTGCGAGCGCCGCGAGCATTATAAGCCCTGATCAATGGAGAAAAGACAGCACGATTCACCATGGCAACGTGAACAAACATCCGAGTTTTACTACTTCCGGCGACGGAAATTGATAAGTTCCTCCAAGCATATGCCGACTGCAAGAACATTTTCCGCAAGAAAAGAAACCCAGCTGCAGCGGTAAAACAGAGAGAAAACATCTGCAGAGTTAATGGATACGTCTATGTGATGAAGAGGCAGAGGCGTTCGGATCCATATGCAAAACAAGGTTTAATAAAGCTTAAGAACAATGGGGCAAGGCAGAGGCAAGTCATGGTCCAGGCGTGGTTCGAGGCAAAAGGCAGAGAGGCAAGCGAGGAAACAGGCAGAGATCAAAAAACCAGGAGAAGTAACAAGGATAAACGCTCAGAGATGTATGAGTACAATAAGTACAATGACTTCGCAATGAGGAGTTGACTGCAGGTTAAATGTTGGTGGTGATGAGGCTGATGGGAAACAGCTGAGGAGAACTGGTTGAGGGAGAGACTACTGAGAGAGGAGAGAGAGGCCAAAGTCAATACTCAGGTGAGGGCTCCCTCTGGTGGTCAGATGTAGTGCCAGATGGGGGAATCCTGACAGTCTACATTTGAATCATTTCAAATAACGAATAAATAATAATATCAGGAAGGTTATTTAGTCACTTCTTAAATAGGGAATGGTTCTTGATCTGTTAATAATTTAACCAGTCATCTCCGTAATCACATGAATGACCGTTTTCCTTAACCCCCCACCCCCACCACATACACACACGGAATATCACTGCACACTAAAAAGAAACACTGCAGCTGCCTGAGATATGTTAAAATAAGCATTTATTTAAATGTAATTCTCAAGACTTAAAAAATATTCGCTGATAAGGGTTTTTTTTTCCATAAAACTGATATATCGGAGCCGGGAGTCAAACTTCAGACATCGGAAGTGGAAGCAGTGTTGCTGACAACTGAGCTAATACTTGTGTTCAGTAGTGTTGAGAGTTGGAACAGCTTTCAGGTGTTTGAAATTTAATGATTTCCATTGTTAAGGGTTTCAAATGATGAAAATAAAACTCTTTATTTTTAATAACAAATCCCTGGAATAACTCACTATTTATAATGTCGCTCAAATAAAAATGAATCAGGGAAACAGCATCAATCGACTCGTGTCCTCAAATCCTCTCCCGACATAAATAACATTTCCTCTGGATTAATCCAGCCTCCTCTCTACATGATCCTCTATGAATGGACATGTCATGTTTGGTTTCTGCTGGTGGAAACGTTACATCTCTAATGTGAATGTTCTCTAAATATTAATGAAGAACTCAGATTTGAACATCTCTCACTTTAAAAAGGGGCGGAGACTGCAGAGAACTCTAAGTTTCCTGAAGAAAACCTGCTCCAGACCAGGTTACGTTCACAGACTCAGTTGCCACAGTGATTGATTCTGAGTTCAGCTTAACCCGCTTCTTGAAACGGGCTTGGTTTCGCCCACTTTCACGGGTTTGAGTTATCTCTCTTTCTGAAACCGAAAACTAAGAGTTTTGCTGAATTTGGAGTTGATGAACTCAGAGTTCCAACAAAACCTGCTTCATGAAACGGACCCCTGTTCCTGCACTCTTCCCATCCATTTACAAAGAAAGGTTCCACGTGCAACTTTTCTCCTGCTACACGCTGCCAGATTGGCATTACGCTCAAACTAATCAACTGAATCCGGTTGATTTTCAAACTAAAAGACTTCAAACTCAAGAAAAACAAAATATTGGGTATAATTTCTTAGATCTTCTGTGGCAATTGATCCACGGACCGACACCAATCACATGTGGTTGGGGACCACTGTACTGCAGTACTTTCATTCTTTCACTGTGCCCCCCGCTGCAATAAAAGCCCAATCCTGGTTATAATCAGAGCAGTGGTTTTCTCCTGCAGGTGTTCTATAAATCCTTCCTGTCTACACCTAGCCACCAGCCACGTTGTCTTTACGTTCAACATGAATTCACAAGTGATGTGATGTGCGGTATTGAGGCTTCGAGGTGTGTGTCAATTAGTGGGTGGTAGGAGCTTCCGTGAAACTTTCCGTATCGAAGGTTTTGCTTCATCTAGTGGGAAGGAGCCGAGAATGATTTGCTGTCTGAATTGCTTTTCACTGTCTGGCTGTACCACGTGACTGATTCATGAAGATTGTGCCGCGATTCTTGACAGCGGCATGAATCCTTCAGGCTCCAGTCAGTGAGATACAGTAGATTTAGGGGGAAGTGTTGTTAAAAAAAAAGTCTCATAAACAATGATCTCTCGCCGTATCTCAGTGTTACAAAAGTGCGATCATTATCCATAGTGGTCCTTATCATCGGCTGAGTTACATTCTAGAGAAAAAAAATTAAAAAAAACAAAACAAGGATGGACAATATCCACGAAAGATTCACCTCTATTTTTATTTAGAATACCTTAAGTCTTAAGGGTGTAAAGTCCCAGTTTAATTTAGTGATGAGACTCTCTGTATTAAAGCTTCACGGCGGGTCTCGGAGCAGAGGAGAGGAGGAGTTTCTCGGTGTAGAAAGGGGGTCCTCGTGAGTTTTTACAGCATCATGAATCCCGCAGGCTCCATTCATAATGCAGGTGTTTGATGGAGAGTTACGGTCGGTGAATTTAGAGATAGTTTGGAGATAATATTACAATTACTAACAATAAAACAAATATTCTGTCTCTTTAAACTTAGATCTTATGTCAATGTTATTAAAGTAGAATATTTGTCCAAACCCTTCACACTGTGACACTGCTTCGTCACACATGTATGCTTTTATAACAAATTCTAATTTACAATTCAGTTTTCATGGACGCACTTCTTTCACTGGTGAAGCACCCCCTCCCCCCACTTTAAATTATCGGTTTAGTATCAGCACCCCTTAAATTTAAATCCATTCATAATCTTACCTCACTTTAAATTATAATTCTTATAATTTCCTTATTTTCCTTTGAGTTTGAGAAAATATATATATATATTTTCTTTTTTTCATTTGTATCAATACATAAGCAAACACAGAGAAAGTTTACAGCAATTTACGTTTTTGTAAACATTATTTTGCTGACATGTTCATACATGGTCTTTTTTCAAAATGCTACAGATCAAATTCTTCTGTTATTTTATGTATCCACTAGATGTCCTCTTAGAGTAAATGACGCTTCATGAAGCATTGTTCTGGAGTGAACCAATTGAGAGAATGGTTTCAGTGTTCAAGAGAGCTTCATCTGTCCATCACTAGTATTCACTCATTTAAGACATAATAGCTAAAGATGATTGTTGAAAACGAGCCACGTATCGCTACATCTCTTTAGAAACATCACCGTTGGCTGTGTCCAAATTCAGGTTCTGCGACCTCCCGAGGCCGGGTTTGTCGGCCGGTGACGTCACAGCGTCGCGACAAGTGCCGTCCAAATTCAGGGTCTGCTTCAAACTCGGCCGACGAACGCGGCCTTACTCTTCCGATTTTGAAGGATCGTTCTGGTGTATCCTTCAATGCTGCTCGTATCCCAAGATGCATTGCGGTCGGCCCCGAAGAATTTTTTCTGGCAACAATGGCGGACGTTGATGCGGGAAGCGGAGTCGGGGAAATTTTCACTTTTAAATGTAAGTAAAAGCTGTAATCTGATAAGTTTATGGTTTTAATGATTATCATAAAACATTTTAACGTTATTTTGATCTGAAATGTTACAATAGAAGTGCTTATATGGCGATCTCGACTGGAATGCTAGATCCTGATGCTTTTCTTCGCTTGTTCGCTTTTGTTCTTTCTTGACGAAAACGAAAAAAATTAAAAACCTAATTTAATATCCTTTTAGGGAGCAAAGCACAGACCGCAGTAATTATAAAGCTCCGGGGTGAAAATGATTCTCTTTTTACTGGCGCCAGATTTTTTTTCATCTGCTTTGGCAAATCGTACATTTATATACGTCTTCATCATAGAAGAACCGGCGTCACCGACCCTGTTCATCGAGAGCTCCACTGCCCTGCTTCAGTAATTCTTGTTTAGCTGGATTGGATGAGCTCTGTTTCTGATTGACTGAACACACCTGATCCAGGTGAGCAGAAGTAGCTTAAACAGGGTTAGCTGCTAAACAAACAGGGCAGGAGCTCAGTGAGAACAGAGTTGGTGACCGCTACTGTAGAGTTTAGTGTCTCTTGTTTGAATTTGAAACATTTTTGAGAGGGATTAAACCAGTTTTCTGTGTTTTTCAGGACAATCTTGGAGGAAATGGATCTGTGGGAGAGGTACAGCAGTGGGTGAAAGGAGAGTGAAGAAAGAAAAGAAAGGAGTGAGCCACCGGCAGTGATGAGCTTCTAGAGCTAAACAGAGGACAAGAGGCAGGAGAGCAGAGCGCACGAGAGAGAAGGGCCAACTTTATTGTCTGCTGGAAAAAAATTGCTATTAAAATCCTTAGATTTCTGAGAATAAATAAAGGAAGTTTTATTTGATATATTAAAAGTGTTTGTTTATGTTTTGTTAATTTAAATAAAGATATAAATCAAACACAGTGATTGTCATGAATTTATTGTAACACTTTAATTTCCAACTATTTACAAAGATGGTCGACATGGATGGGGGCTCGACTGAGTCCCGGGGCTGGAACTTTCTGGGTGGTGATTGGAACATCTTGCAGGGTGGTCTGCAAAGTTTTGGGATGCATCTTCACTGTAGACTGCATCGTCCATCTTCAGAGTTTGCAGGGCTGGCTGTGGACGGATGCTGCATGACCAAAAATGATCCAAAAATATGAGATAATACATGTACAGGCTTTTAAAAAAAAAAAAAAAAAAAAAAGGTAAAAAAATATAAAGTACAAATGCATTCCAAAGAATATTGAAGAGCTGTAATGTGTTCACTTACATTAGGAACAGATGTGTGATGCACCTCCAGAACTTGCAGGAGGATGCCGATGTCACCAATCCTGGTCAAAGAGGTTCAGGAAGATGCAGGAGAGTTCCAGTTTTCTGAAGTCTGGTCTGGGATCTTCGCTGTTGGAAAACCACTCCAGGATTGGGAGACTGGTTGTGCATTGCAGTAGTCTAGTCTAGTTTAAAGGAAATACACAAACACATTTATATTTAAAAAAAAAAAGTGGTTTTAAGTAATTTGTTATTAAACTATAAAACATCATTATACTTATGTGACCATGAGAGTAATTAAATACTACTTTGACTGATTTCAAATAAAACTAGGGGGAATTTGTTCAAATTAATTTCTGCAATAAAAGTCTGAAGATAAAATTAACATTTAACAGTATTGTAGTATGATTAATAAAATAAAAACACTTTGTAGTTATTTTGTACTTGTTTTTTATTCTCAGAAAAGTGTAGGTACTTAGTAAATTACATTTACTGCAATAACTTGTGAAATAAACAAAACTCGAATAATCTTCAAACCCAAAAATTCAGTATTAGTAAATTTTAAAACCTGTAATAGTGTGGCTAAATAAATATTTCCATTAAACTAGCTAAAGCTAATAGGTAAAAGAGCTTGTAGATGATTTTTTAAGCGTTTGTATACAGTACCTGCAGATCGTTTTGTCTCCGCCGGAAAAATACCAAGTGCCCGCGACGGCGATGGATCTGCTCCAACTCCTCCATAAGCAAAAGTTAAATAAATTAAAAAAAAAAAAACTCCGAATCATTTGGAGCTTAATAGTTCACGTTCACAACACGTTCAAGTCACGGTGGTCAGGCTACAGGAAAGTAGCTAGCAACTTTGTTGTTTTGTTGTTCCAATAAAGTTATAAAAAAAAAAAACCCAACAAGTCTAGACCGTCCAAATTCACTGCATTTAACATCCGGTCTACCCGCTTCCGAAGGACCTGGCCATCGGAGATCGCGAAGGCCACGGCCTCGGGAGGATGCAGAACCCGAATTTGGACACAGCCGTTGTTTCAATACAACACACTGTTAGCCGGACTTGTTCTGTTTACTTCCGGGTCGCAATAGGAACGTCAGAAAAAAATAATTCTAAATTAATGCTTAAGTCTTTTTTAAATGCCGCAAATGAAAACTAAATAAAAATTCAACTGCTGTTTGAAGTTTCAGCATTTTCGAAGACTGCATTCTTGTTTTTAATAATTCTTATATGACGTTTCTGACGTGACCCGGAAGTAAACAGAACGAGGCCAGGTGGACAAGCTGCGTTAGCTTATTTTGAGACGACGGTGGTCTTTAGTTTGGACGTTTGTGAGAGTTCTTACGAAATTTAGCGATAAGCGATTCGATTCCGAACAATCTTCTTCAGCTAAAGTGTCAGAAATTAGTTTCTTTTTTAACGTAAAGACATCGTGGCTGTGATTGAGAGACTAGCAGATGATCGGAGCTGCTGGTGTTGAGAGGACGGCGGTGTTTGTCTGAGCAGCTGCAGGAACCATGTCTTCCCTTCAGTCTCTGAGAGAGTTGATCAACGAGCGACTCGCTGCTGCTGCTGAAGAAATCTTCAGACTCTGTGAAGGAACCATCGTCCAGTACGAGCAGGAGCTCTGTCGTCAGCGCAGACTGCTGGATATCTGCTGGAAACCACAGCTTCAGCTCCACCAGATAGGTATGTTCACTTCTTCTTCATCTTCCACAACATTTAGATCCAGGTTCTGGTGGACCCATGACTGCATCTGTCCGCGGTCTAGCCGTTAGAGAAACCGTTACTCCCCGTCGCCTAGCAACAGTGACGTCATAGTCCCGCACAAAGCGCAGCCGCGAGTCATGGAGCTGTGAGGGAGTTATTGGATTGCTGTGTGAATGTTAAAGGAGTGTGGAGACATGTCTGGAAGTGTCAGGAACATGTTGTATCTCAGGCTGAGAGCAAACGACATGCAGCTGAATCCCAGCTCTGTCTGTGTGGGGGAGGGAGGGGAGGGGAGGGGAGGGGAGGGGAGGGGCCTGACTGATCAGGAGATTGATGAGTTTGACTTTCAGTTTCCATCATCAATAACCCAAACCCCAACATCCCAGCTTTAGTAGGGACCACAAGACAACATTTTACAAGACCCAGAGACAACATTTGGTGACCACGAATGATAGATCTTTGAATTCTGAACAAAATATATTTTTAAAATGACCTTAATAGAACCTTTTCACGGTGACGTCAGACAAAATGGCGACAGGGCAGAAAGAGTGAATAGTGACTTCCAGTGTTTGTATTTAGAACAGCAAAGCTGACAGCTCAACGCTGTTTGATCCAATTTGAAATAAATAATCAAAGGTAACCTTATTAATTTCAACTGAAAAATGTACAACATTTATTTTATGAATGTCCTGCTGAGCTGTATTTTTATTTCTTGTCTTAGATTGTTCCCAAATCAAAATACAAACTTGAATAATCCTCTAATATCAGATGTTTTATTGAGAATATCAACCTCTCTTATGACCAGATATTATTCTAACAACTTTTTTTTTTTTGCTGATGTTATTAGCACGTAACAAATATGATAGAAATTCATCCTAGATGAAATATTTCAGAGACTAAATAATAATAAATAATCCACGACTGGTTTAATTTCATCCATAGGAATTTAGGGAAGCAGCTGAGCTGCTGCGTTCTGACTGCAGACAGGATTACTGACATTTGTACTTTAATTAGTGAACAATCTAAGAGAGGAAAACCAATATAACCAGGTATGCTAAAATATATCTGAAATGAAGAATGCACAAATTTCAGTTACAGTTTGTTTGGTTACCTTTTATTATTTATGACAAATTGCTTTAAACAGAGTTCAGCTGTCAGCTTTGCCATTCTAAACCATATAAACCAAAAGCTACTCTGCACTTGACCGACGATGTGTGACGTCACGTGAAAATGGTCTATAGACCTAGAACAGAGGTCGGCAACCTTTAACAGTAAAAGAGCCATTTGGGCTCGTTTTGTACTGATCAGAACCTAGAAGGAGCCGCATTGACTTACGTTAACCTTTAAGAAATTTGGATTTGCAGTTATAATTTTCTTTTGTTTATTTTTTAAAATAAATGTGAATAATGTCTATTTTTGGCACGAACAAAAGCATAAAAATATATTTAAAAAATTTAGCATTTCTAAAAAATTTGATTTTTTTTAACGTTTTTTACTTTAGCAGCAAAAAAGCTAGCTCGTTACTTAATTACGAGCTGAACTTCAAATTAGCATAACATTTCTCTGTAAATTAAATTAGCCAAAAATGTTAATGTTTGCATGTTGCTGAAATAAAAGCTAAACTCAAATTAGCATAAAAAAATAATTAGAGGCCAAATCTTCCAAAAAAGCTAGCTTGTTGCTTAATTTCTAGCTGAACTCCAAAATGGCCTAAAATTCCTCAGAAAACAAACTTAGTCAATAACATTAGCATGTTGCTAAAATAGAAGGTAAATTCTAAATTATCCCAAAAAATGTCAGTAGATAACAAATTAGCTGAAAACATTAGCATTTTACTAAAATATTGGCTAAAATTCAAATTAGCAAAAAATTTCTCAGAAAACGTAGCCAAAAACTTTAGCATGTTGCTAAAATAGAAGCTAAAATTCTTAATTAGCCTAAAAACTCCAGTAGGTAACACATTAGCCAAAAACGTTACCATGCTGCTAACATAATAGCAAATCTCCAATTGTTTTTTTAATTTACTATTTTATTTTTCTTCCGCCAGAGAGCCACCATGGAGAGATAAAAGAGCCACATGTGGCTCTGGAGCTGCAGGTTGCAGACCCCTGACCTAGAATTAAACAAGCTGTTAAAATTTGACCTCTTATAATCAGCTTTATTTACAGTGTTTCCAGATGACAGTTTTCCAGCCCAAAGGTCGTCTGAAAACCTCCAGATCCAGTCTGGAGAATGAACATGTGTTTTTTTCCTACTCTGGTAAAACCTGCCGCTTGACTGATTTAGCATCCAAGTGACAGAAATGTAATCGAGAGGATGCGGTCATTTTTCAAAATAAAAGATTGTCTAGACTTACAATAAAAATAACCAAAATCCCCCTAAATGACACCAAACCCGCTTAAATTAAGTTCACCTGCCCAAAGCAAGTTTTTTCTGCAACATCTCGATCAGGGGTCTCCAAGCCGTCGGAACTACAAGCGGCTAGCTAGCGAAGACCAGACTTTTAAGTAGCTCACTGCAATGCTACACAGACAAGTCTGATCTGTCCCTTGGTGACAACTATGGTTGGGAACCAAAGTTTGGTTCCAAGTAGGAAGTGTTATAATTTACACGGTTCTACCGTAACCGAAACAAGCTGCAGACGGAGCCGCGTTTCATACATAAATGTTTTGGGGAAAAATCATTAGCTGAAAATTATGACGCTATCATTATCAACATTTGTTCTTAACAATATCATCTTTGTCTCACAATGAAAAACAAAATAAATAAACATTATTCTGTAATTTTATGTAATAATGTTTTTTTTTTTTTAAACACCAATAATGTTGCAGTGAATAAATGTTTTGGCTTGCCATACCTCTTCTGCTTCGCAAGTTCACTCCACCGTCAATAACTGATCTGAGCTGAAGTAAAGCGGCCGTTTTCCTGCTTTGCTCCAAATTCCCAATATTACTGACATAGACGCTCATAATAAGAGCACAGCGGCACAAAGTGGCTTTTCTTCACTTCAGGATCCGACCATAAACGTGGATTACACTTCATAAGCTCACAAAGCTGCTATCAGCGCGAGGCTCGTTTCCTCCGCTTCAGAATCATCACGTTAACGGTAGACGAAAGAACGTAGCCTAAACACTGGAACTAAAGTAAACACTAGAGCAAAATAATGAATTAAAGAAATACATTTAAAAAATGAATTTAAAAAAATCAATAATTTATAAAATAAAATAAAATAATAACAATGACCATACAGCAGATGCAGACCACTGAACAAACCACATTGACTGACTGCATGACTAGAGCAGTGTTTCTCAACTGGAGGGCCGCGCCCCTCTGGGGGGTAATGTGAATAAAAACATGTTCTCATTAGTTATGGATAGGGCTGTAACGAGTATCCGGGTGCTCAGGTATTCGTGATCTGCTCGAGTACAAATATTCGCGACATTAAAGATCGCTGATTCGCAATCTCTATAAATATAGTAAATTGTAGTAAAATATGATCAAAATATTATCTGGGAACGATGTATTTTTGCTCTGGAATGCAGATTATTGTTGGATTTTAAGTATACAAACTAAAACAAAGCAAAAAGAGCTGCGGTAGTCACCTGAAGTAAACACATCTTTGTGACGGTGAAGCTTTCGGTTTTCAAAGTAAAACTTGCGAGAGCTTTTTTCTGTTCAAAACAGAGACTGAAGTTCTGTTCACTGACATAACTTCTGAAAAAATGAATTAACTTTCACACCATAGCTTTAGCTCCAGTGTTTACATTCTTTTGTGTCGCGGCCAAAACTGAGTTGAGGGCCGCCGTGGGCTAAACTCTGGCTTCCTATGTCTGACGCGCGTTCCAGCAAAGAAACTCAAAAGCGTCCGTCTGCTGCGATGCGTTTATTGTCTTTATCTGCAGGTTTCCAGTCCAAACAAAAAACAAAAAAAACGAACACTTCAGCTATGACAGACTTTTTCTATCCAAGTTAACGCGGTCAACAAATTATATGACAGCCACGGGTTCACCCCACTTCGTCATCCATCAAACTCCACAGGTGATTAGTGAGCACCTTTCACAACTCGGTGACGCGTGCGCCGACAGTGACACACCCACAACAGGCAGACGCCGCTAAGCTGCACCTGTGCCACTCATTATGGCTCCTACATCCCGGCCCCTGATTATTAGGGTTATTAGGATTATTATTATAGGATAGTTTCAGTCACGCTTGAGTAAAACAGATGCTGGTTGTCCTCTGCACATTTTTTCAGAGCAAAGCTGGAACAGTTTGGAGAAGATGTAGCACCAAATAGATGTACGACCATTCTGTACTCTACCAGAGGCTTTGTATAATCTCCGTTTGTCCACCAGAGAAATCTTAATAGATCGGAATCAGAATGGGGCACCCTAACCTGGTGAAACATTGCTTCAATGTCTGCCATAAGGACCCCAGGCTCTTTTCGGAATCGGGTGATGACACCAACCAATGAACTGGTAAGATTCGGACCTTGTAAGAGCTGGGCATTTAGAGAAACCCCTCTGAATGTCACACCACAGTCAAACACCACTCTCAGCTTTCCTTTTTTAGGGTGGTAAACACCATGATGTGGTATATACCAAACCCTGCCATCACAGCGATTGAGCTCTTCAACGGGAACTTTCTCAGCGTAGCCTTTAGAGATGATGTCTTTCATGTAGCCTGTGTACTCAGAATGATACTGTTGATCTTTATTAAATTTCCTTTGCAACATTAGGACGCGCTGTTCTGCTACTGTCCTATTATTTGGCATTTTTAAGTCCATCTGCTTTAGAGGTAAACCAATGACATAATGATTGTCTTTCAACTCGATTGATTCTGAGACCAACTCCATGAAGCGATGATCCTCTCTTGATAATCCAAGTTGCTCTTCATGTGCACATTCAGGAAAATCCAATTTCATCTGCTGTTGCCACAGATCATCAAGCTTAGACACAGAAATTCTGTTAACAGTGACGCTTGACTGTATTTTTTTGTTTCTCCACCAACTCGTAAAGGTCCATTCACCGTCCATCCAAGGATTGTTTTAATTGCATAAGGACCTCCATCTTCACTTCTTATGAAATGCCAGGGTTCCAATGCTTTAGGGACGTTTGCACCAATAAGCAAATCAATTCCAGAGTTGATCTCTGTGATTCTTAAGTTAGCCAAATGTGGCCATTTCTGCAGATCATCTTGATGGGGTATATTACCACGATTTACAGGCATGCAGCTCTGTGTATATAAGTCGGGTAAAGCACAGAACACATCTTCTTCCAATCCAGCTATCTCCAAATCTGAAACTATATTGCTCCCAACCATCTTCTCTTGGCCCATTGTTCTCAAAAGGATGTTGGTTCTTCTCCCAGTGAGTCTCAGTTTCCTCATGAGTTCCTCAGTACAAAATGATGCAGAGCTACCAGGGTCTAAGAAGGAATATGTTATTATTATTTTTTGATTCAATTTGGATTTAACTCGAACTGGTACAATTGACAAAGTACAATCATGCTCACCGGCCCCAGTTAAACCACTAGACTGGACGGAAAACGAGGCCTTTGCACAGGTATCCTCCATCTTTTCAGTTGGACTAACTTTCCTTTCGTTGGAGAAAATATGCAACATTGTAGGGTGTTTTGAACCGCACACTTTACACTGAAGTCTTCTTCTGCAATCTTTACTCATATATCCTGCGCACTGACAGCCAAAGCACAGACCCTTCACCTTCAAAAAGGTCATTTTCTCCACATGTGTTCTCCTTCCCAGTAAAGGGCACACATCCAAATAATGTCCAGATCCACAAAAAAGACAACTTTCGACAACAGCAGATACATATCTTTCTCCTTGTATTCCAGGGTCGACCTTCTTCTTTATAGTCCCAACTGTGGTAGCAAAGCTACTTCTCTTTACGTTTGAGCATGACTGTAACTTGGAAGCTCTAGCATCCTTTTTTGGTGCAAAAGATGACTCTTGAATAACACCAAACACTGGATCACTCTCAATCTTCACCTGTTTTTTTTCAATAAATTGTACAATGTCAAGAAGATTGACTCTTCTGTCAAACCTTTCACGTATATCACAAACAACATTCCTCCACTTGTCTTTCAACTTATACGGCAGCTTCCTGATAATAGCTTGCATGTTGCCTGGAATGTCCAACTCGCACATGAATTCAGTGCCATCCATGACATTGCAGCATTCTCTAAGCAGTAAACTATATGCTTGCAAAGCTCCTACATCTTCAGATTTTATAGCAGGCCACGAGAACACTTTATCCATATATGCAGAAATTATCTTGACTGAGCAACCAAAATGTTCTCGAAGTAAAGATTTTGCTTTAACATATCCATATTCACTGCGCATGTGGACACAACTTCTTACTAACTCTCGAGGTTGGCCTCTGGTATACTGTTCCAGAAAATACAAGCAATCCTTTGCACTTTGTGTTTTAGCTTCAATACTGTCCTCAAAGGCGCTAATGAAAGACTTGTAATGGAGAGGATCACCATCAAAAACTGGAATATCTCTTTTTGGAAGTAGAAGCAAAGACTGTTGATTAGCTAATAAAGACGTGATATCATTTTGTCTTTCCAACACTGTAATCAATTGTTTACTTTCACTAACTGATGGTTGACTGGTTTCATGTGTTGGTTGAGAGCGAGATTGAGTTTGAGCTACATCTTGCTGAGTTGTTGGATTCACTCGATTGGTTATAGAGTCTTGGATCTGAGCAGCCGCTTGATTGTCAACGACTGGCTGTAAATGTAATTGTTGTCTGATAACTGTAGGCTCAAATGGGTTTGAACGAGGAACTGATATCTGTGTTTTCTTTTGTTCTCTTTCGTTATAGGAATTCATTCCATCACGTCCATGAGAATCAGACGTTAATTTAGAACAAACTGAGCTCTGTTTGTACACCTTTGCTTTAGCCACTAATGCTGCTATTTCAGTCTCCAAATTCAATTCTTCTTTTTTCTTTCTAAGCTGTTCTTCTTGCTCTTCTAATGTGTGTTTTTGTTTTAACATTTTTTTTCTTGCCATTAATGCAGCAACGTCTGCTTCAGCTTTAATGCGGGCTGAAGAAGTTGCGGACAGAGATGATCTACTGGAGTGGCTTTTTTTTGATCTTCTACTGCCAATACTAGAAATGCTGTCACCGGGCTTCACATCATCTAGAGTCACACCATCACTGCCCTTTAAATCATAAGGAACATATGGCTCATCTGCTTTACTGACTGCTGATGATTCAATACATGAAATGAATTGCTGTACATGAGAGGCTTCTTCTATCGGTAGAACTTTAGAGTCACATATCTCTTAATATATACTTGACAGCCATCCTTCAACTTCAGTTATGAAGGCAGTATTAAATCCATGGATACTTGAAAACCAATTATTTTGCAGTTCTTGTTCTTCTAATGGTAGCAAAGGGATGACAGATTCATGAAGCCGAGTTACATCCTCAACTAATGTCTTTAAATTACTAGAATGCAACTGAACAGTCTTGACATTGTCTTGAGTTTGCATTAATCCTCTGATATTTCTTATGACAGATTTAATTTCATTGATTTTTCTTTGACGCTCTTTTTGAAGTTTTTCAATCTTATTTTCCAAAGCTTTAATAGTAAGTTTAGGCTGTCTTTTTTCATCTTTGACATTAGTACCACAGGAAGAATTGTCTTGCTCCATTGTTTAAACTTGAAGAATGAGCTTTCGCTAAATGTCCATCTTCAGGCGCATACGCATGTCGTGTGTGCTTCCATACCTCATGTCCAACGATTTTATGAATGAACGCCGTACCAACTTGTTTCCGAGTGAACGTAGTGCGCTGCTGCAATCCAGTAGTGTCCTCAACGTTCCGTAGATGAATCCTCCGAAGCGATTTTATAATCCAGGCAATCCAGGTTATTACTCCAACAATTCGGCGTCTCCGACAGTCATAATTTGTTGACGTTTTTGTCGCGGCCAAAACTGAGTTGAGGGCCACCGTGGGCTAAACTCTGGCTTCCTATGTCTGACGCGCGTTCCAGCAAAGAAACTCAAAAGCGTCCGTCTGCTGCGATGCGTTTATTGTCTTTATCTGCAGGTTTCCAGTCCATACAGTCCAAACGAAAAACAAAAAAAACGAACACTTCAGCTATGACAGACTTTTTCTATCCAAGTTAACGCGGTCAACAAATTATATGACAGCCACGGGTTCACCCCACTTCCTCATCCATCAAACTCCACAGGTGATTAGTGAGCACCTTTCACAACTCGGTGACGCGTGCGCTGACAGTGACACACCCACAACAGGCAGACGCCGCTAAGCTGCACCTGTGCCACTCATTATGGCTCCTACATCCCGGCCCCTGATTATTACACGTAATAATCAGCCCTTTATTAAATGTAGGAGTCAAAACTATCGAAAAACACCAACCCACCACGTGCTTTACACAATCAGATGAGTAGACAAATCTAGTGGTCATTACAACCAAAGAGTCTTTGTTCATATGAGCACACAAGTGTTCATGGCTCCTCTGCTTCTTGTAAAAGACACACTTTAGTAACAGGTCTAACTAAACAGCTAGTCCTAGTCTTGATGAGAACTTGTCGCACAAGTCCTTTTCTGTCAGGAACAGTCTCCACAACTCGTCCGGTCAGCCATGAATTGCGAGGTGCAGAATCATCCAGGATGACGACGATGTCTCCAGGAACCAGGTTTCTTCTGATGCTTTGCCATTTTTGTCGCTCCTGAAGCTGAGGTAGATACTCCTTCAACCAACGTTTCCAGAAGAGATCTGACATATACTGCACTTGTCTCCATCGTCGACGAACATAGATGTCGTCCTGAGAAAAAACTCCTGGAGGCAATGAGGGTTTAGATTTCAGGAGCAGTAGATGGTTTGGTGTCAAAGCCTCTAAATCATTGATGTCAGTGGAGGCCTTGGTTATCGGGCGACTGTTGATGATCGCTTCAGCTTCACAGAAAAAAGTGTGAAGACCTTCTTCATCCAGATTCTGAGTCCTTAGCACTGAGTTCATGGTCTTTCTCATATCTTTCTTTAATGAAACTCCATCTTATTCTGAAGAAACGCAGCCTCACGCTGCTGAAAAGAAGATGTAATCAACATGAAACAGATTATTCTGCTGCGGAAAAAAAAGCTTTTTTCATACAGGCTCTCCACCAATGTGTAATGCTTAGAATGTAAAATATTGAAGAACTTTGAGGATTGAAAACTGTGAAAGAAATTTTTTCAATTTGTATGTTAAATGATACAAAACAGCAACGTGAACGTGGAAGTATTCAGTCTCTCGCGCGAGGACTTCTTCTGCTCGTGGAGGAGGAAAAAGCGCTCGCGAGGGTCTGATTTGTCTGCACGGAATGTTTGATGCGTGCGCGGAGATGTTTAATATTTGCGTGGAGTTTTGACATAAATAAAACGACAAATGTGTCTCTCATTCATTCTAAGAGAGACATCCACAGACTGAGCTGGTAGCTCCTCCCACATCTGGCGCGGCGTCTGAAACACGCTTTTTAACAAGCGGCAAGCTGTAAATTTTACACATGGCGAATGAGGGGCGGGGCATGCGAATCGAGTTTGGTGTTAAAGCACTTTCAGCAGCTTGAAGGCACTGGACAGCCCGCCGATGTCCCGGCCTCCCACAGCCATATACCTCACCGTGATTGGTTTGTTCAGCTCTGCACACAGCAAGTGTCATTCATATCAGTCTTGAGGGCCACAAGTAACTAACATTAATCTTTTATATGAAGATGGGGCCGCAAATTATCATCTCGGGGAGTTTGAGACCCCTGTCGTAAGGGATGGGTAGAGGACAGAAGATCAATGACCATCACCTCCACGAGTAACGTGTGTTTTATAGTGAGTTTGCATGTTCTCCTCGTGCATGTGTGGCTTTTCTCAGCTTCCTTCCACAGTCCAAAAACCTGCTCGTGGATGTGAGTTTGTGTGTTCTTGTGACTGACTGAAACCTGTCCAGGTTGTACCCCTCCTTTACCCAACAGCAGCTGGTATCAACTCCAGGAACCCCATGACCCCAAAAGGGATTCAGAGGGTAGAGAAATGGATGGAGGATTTTTTTTAGTACAATTTTAAAGTGTAGATCTTCTGAATGAGATCATTTAAATTTCTAATGAAGCTTAAAAACATAAAGTTCTTTAAAAGTATAAAAAAGATGTTTCTTGTGTTTGTGTTCCTACAGTCCTCCCCCAGCATTGGAGAACTAAAGAGGAGGATCTTTGCAACCAGCAGAGGAACTTCAGAGAGGAACAGGAGGAACCAGAACCTCCTGAGAATGAAGAGGAGCAGAAAGAACCAGAACCATCTGAGATTAAAGAGGAGCAGGAGGAACCAGAACCTCCTGAGATAAAAGAGGAGCAGGAGGAACCAGAACCTACTGAGATAAAAGTGGAGCAGGAGGAACCAGAACTTCCACAGATTAAAGAGGAGCACGAGGAACCAGAACCTTCTCAGATTCAAAAGGAGCAGGAGGATTTCTACATCAGTCAGGATGAAGAGCAGCTCGATCTAAAGCAGGAGATTGATACCTTGATGGACATTCCTTCTTATGAGGAAAATTATCCCAGTGAAGCAGATCTAAACAAACAGAAGAGCTTCAGTGTAACTGAGAGTCAGGATGAAGAAGGAAACCAACATGAAGAATCAACATCAACTCCAGATGAAGAGACAGACCCACAGAACGGAGATCAGAGGAAGAAAAGAGACAGAAGTCGTGTCCAAAGTGTGGCCAGCTCTGACCTGTCAGAAAGTCAGTGTGACTCTGTTGTTAGAAAAAATTTTAAGAAGGCAACTTTGGTTAAAAAACGCAAACAATCCCTAAAACAAAAGAGGCATTCCTATGTAAAAGTTCGTAGGAGGAAAAAAAATTTCCACAATATTTCTGTCCACATGAGACCTGAGTCTGATAAAAGATCTTATGTCTGTGAGGAATGTGGTAAAAGTTTTGACAATAAGTCTAAATTTAAAATTCACATGAGAATCCATACAGGAAGGAAGCCTTTTCCTTGTAAAGAATGTGACAAAAGTTTTAGTCAAAAATCTAATCTCAAAACACACATTAGAACTCACACAGGAGAGAAGCCTTTTCCTTGTAAAGAATGTGACAAAAGTTTTAGCCGAATTCATCATCTCAAAACACACATTAGAACTCACACAGGAGAGAAGCCTTTTCCTTGTAAAGAATGTGACAAAAGTTTTAGTCATGAATCTGCTCTCAAAACACACATTAGAACTCATACAGGAGAGAAGCCTTTTCCTTGTAAAGAATGTGACAAAGTTTTTAGTGATAAATCTACTCTCAAAACACACATTAGAACTCACACGGGAGAGAAGCCTTTTCCTTGTAAAGAATGTGACAAAAGTTTTAGTAATAAATCTACTCTCAAAAGACACATTAGAACTCACACAGGAGAGAAGCCTTTTCCCTGTAAAGAATGTGACAAAAGTTTTAGCCAAATTAATCATCTCAAAACACACATTAGAACTCACACAGGAGAGAAGCCTTTTCTTTGTAAAGAATGTGAAAAAAGTTTTAGTGTTAAATCTGCTCTCAAAATACACATTAGAACTCACACAGGAGAGAAGCCTTTTCCCTGTAAAGAATGTGACAAAAGTTTTAGGCGAATTCATCATCTCAAAACACACATTAGAACTCACACAGGAGAGAAGCCTTTTCCTTGTAAAGAATGTGACAAAAGTTTTAGCCGAATTCAAAATCTCAAAACACACATTAAAACTCACACAGGACAGTAGCCTTTTCCTTGTAAAGAATGTGATACACGTTTTGGTGAAATATCGAATTTCAAAAGACACATGAAAACTAACTCAGGATAAAAGCCTTTCTTGTGATGAATGTTACATAATTTATCGTACATTCTCAATTTAAAACAAAGAAAAACTTAAATCCGTAATCTGAAGTGGAAAAGGAGATGAGGGTTTAAATAGGAAAAGCAAAATATTGTGTTTTTTTCCTTTTTTCTTTCAGAGCCTTGACTTTAATGTATAGATTGATATATTGTTTTGCCTTGTTTTTGTTGATGTTTGTATGTATCATGCATTAAAAACCTAAAGCTTTGTCATGGAACATCGCCACAGTTCCCACCCAGACCAAGACAGCAACGGAGTCCACTCCACAACCGTGAGGCTGCCATGCTGGACCCACCAAAAAGTCTCAAGTTGAGTCACAAGTCCTACTATTAATGTTTCAAGTCATTTCAAAAACAGAGTAATATTAATTCAGTAGATTATTTGTGCTTTTATTAACTGTATTTCACGAGCATATTAGCTAAATTGCCTCTGAGTTCATGCATCCTCTCTTCAAAAATACAAAGAGATTTCACTAGAACAAAAACCAAGTTTATCATATTTGAAATGTGGTGAGATGGAGATGGCAGGAAACCAGGGTAGTCTGGGTATTTAAAGGGGTTATACCATTATTTTCTTAAGCCTTTCAGAGTGAACTATATCCACATATAAGATTAGATATTACAATGTAAACACTAAAAAACAAATTATAAAATTTTACAGGTAGTTATTTTTAAGGGGATTTTTCCTATCCACAAGTAAAATGACTCGACTCCACCTGTCGCTGTGTGTGGGTGCCGCCCATTTTATGATGTCATTTCATGAGCCAGAAGCATGTTTTTGTTTTTTTATGAAAATAAATATCAGATTTTTTTCAAGGTTGGATGCACATACCGTATATCTGCCCTAAGTAGACCCGGGCACTAGTTCACAACACAAATACACACAGCATCTGCACGACTGTGCTGGATAAGGGGGTGGGAGATGGGGGTCTTAAAGGAGACCCGCCCACACCTAAAGCAACAAACACCTGTTTGAGCTGGAATTTATTCAAGACGCAGGTGGAAGATATACAGTATTCTTCATCTAAAATGAAAGTTTTTACCTGATCACCACTAGCACCGTGGAGAAATCTGGTGTTGGTGTTAGACTGGGGGCGGAGCTATCAGAGCAGACTCTTCCCGAAGGGGGCGGTCTCACTCTGTGACGTCAGATCATGACAACTTGCTCGTTTTCGTGGGTATGGGAGGTGCTGCTCTTGAGAGCTCAGTTTTTAGAGGATTACTCTTAAATGCATGAATGGATCAAAATACTGCTTTGAGGTTCTTTATAGTGAGGAATGAACATTATAATACACTTAAAAGCTCAAAAAGTTGGTTTTTCATGGTATAGCCCTTTAAATAATCTCACTACAGACCAGTGATGTGCAGAAGATTCAGTTTCATATCAGTGTTGGAAAACATTATAATGGATATTTTTATTTATATTTTGAAAGATACCATTTAGAAGCCCCCCCACAATTGTTTTATTTTTGTTTGATAATTGTGTAAAGCACCTTGCATGTAGTGCATTTAAATCACCACTAGGTGGCGTTCGCTGGATTTTGAGTAAAGGAAAACGGAGAAGAAGATGATATTCAAAGAGAGAGAGAGATTAGCAAGTTAGCTGATGAGATCGTGGCTTGTGACGCCAAAGAGAGAATTACAGTTACTGTTTCCCGTGTTTGGAAAATAAAACAACTGAAATCTACCAGCAGCCTCCTCATCTCTTCACAAGTGCAACAAAATTTGGTAGCAGAGGATGGTTCAGCGGTGCATGAAAGGCGGTGAGTCGGACTGAGGAGGGCACGATGGAGCTTGAGCAGCTACAAGACAAGCTAAGTGAAGCCTTGGTGCTGCTACAGCCTGAGCAGCTACAAAAGGTATGTTCTTTTGCCAAGATTGATCCGGGACCGTCATCCAAAAAGCACACGGTGATAAGAATAATCAGTGAAGAAGTTGAAAACATCGTTGAAAGTGAAGAGGAGGACGTAGCGCGTGTTTTTCTGCTAAAGCTAATTACGTATGCTAATGAGGCTAAGCCAGCCACGCCGCAGCCAGCTACACCACCGCTGCTGCAGACCGCGGACACAAGTCATGATGCAGAAGCTCTTATGAATTTACAAAAGCAATATGTGACTCTGCAAGAAAGTTTTGTTGAGTCTACCAAACGGATTGAAGCAGAAATGGCAAAAATAACTATGAGAGGGACAGGCCAGGTGCAAAGCCACCCGAGCCTGACATCGCACGTGGTCCCCCCTGCTCCTACACTGCCTGAAGTGACCATTAGAAAAGAGTTTCGGATTAATGGCCAGATTGGAGAACGGGGACAAAAGGACAAATTATCCTATTCAAATCTCATCCACCAGATCGATATGGGCCTAAAGAGAAACCACAGTGAGGCTGAGATAATTGAAGCGGTTGTCAGAGCAGTGAGTCCCGGTCTTAGCTTGCGTGATATGCTGGAGATAAAGTCAGATCTCACCCTCTCACAGTTGCGAACAATCCTGCGTGGACATTATAAAGA
Organism: Oryzias javanicus; assembly: GCA_003999625.1. Taxonomy (NCBI): domain Eukaryota; kingdom Metazoa; phylum Chordata; class Actinopteri; order Beloniformes; family Adrianichthyidae; genus Oryzias; species Oryzias javanicus. The sequence continues at coordinate 181,065 of ML136651.1, forward strand.
GGACAGTTCCACTGATCTATACAATTGCCTGATTAATCTCACCCAGGACTTTAATGAGTCACCACAGAACTTTTTGTTTCGAGCCATCGGGTTAAAAGAAAGACTATTATTAGCATCAAAAGAGCCTGGTGCAGAAGAACAGTACAGCTCAGAGTTGATTCAGAAAAAGTTTCTCAGGGCAGTGGAAACTGGACTGCTGAGTGCTGATGTAAAATATCAACTCAAACGTTATTTGCAGGATCCAGCTGCAACTGATGAGCAACTGATAGCCAAAACAAATGCCGCTGCTAGTCTTGAATGGGAAAGAAACCAAAAGTTGAAAAAGCACATGAAAGAACCCAGAGTCAAAGAGGTCAGAGTGGAAACTCAAGCAGGTCCAGATACGGCAGTAGCCAGTGTGAACAGCCAACCATGTCCTTCTATAACAACAAAAGGTAAAACACCTAAAGCACCAAACACGACCCGCACTGAATCAGAGCTTCTCGACATGGTAACACAGCTTAAAGGTGAGATGGAGGAGATAAAGAAAGCCATTCGTGAATCTCCCCGAGCTCCTTTCCATTTCAGAGCCAACAGGAAGCGTGGGTGCAAGAGCTGCCAGTCTGCCAATAATGGAGAGCAATGCAACCACTGTTTCAAATGCGGGAGGAGTGGTCACTTGTCACGGGACTGCAGATCTGGGAAACCACAAGGAACAGGACAGGTAAATATGGCCGCCAGTACTGTCATCGCCACACCCACTCAAGCAGAGACACAAGAGCTTTACAGGCTGGTTACTGATAGCATTCAGAAGTTGGAGGCAAAGTGGCAGCTAAACGGAGACAAGCATGGAAAAGAAACCTCAGTGTCAATCTACTGTCCCCTAATCGGAGATCACAGCTTCTCAACCTGATTGGAAAAAAATATGTGATTAACTGCTCACTTAATGATGTGGAGACAAAAGCTTTGTGGGACACAGGGTCGCAGGTCTGCCTCATGAATGAGACTTGGAGACAAACAACATGCCAACACAGCAGTCAGGATCTAGCAGAGTTAGTGGCCCTGATGTGTTGGGTTGGGAGGGCAGTAAACCAAACACCTATTCCTTTTTCTGGATGGTGGAGGTTACTTTTAAACTTCCTACAGACAGTTGTCCGGAAAATGAGCTTCTTGTCCCAGTGTTAGTAGCATCCGGTGCAGGAGTGGCAGACCAACCCATAATTGGATTTAATGTGATTGAACAGATCCTTAAGATGGGCATAGAACCCCCTGATGCAATCAGTGATGCAGTCAGCGCAGCTTTTTCTTTCGATTGCAAAAAGATGGAAGTTTTCCTGAAAGTGATGCGAAGTGGAGATGACGGCCTGGGGGAAGGCATTGTAAAATCTGGTAGTGACAAAGTCATTGTTTCTGCTGGCCAAACTAAAACAGTAAAGTGTTTTGTCCGAGCTGGAAAGCTGTCAGACACACAAGATGTTCTATTTGAGCCGAGCCAACACACTCAATTACCAGAGGGGTTACAGGTGCAGAGTGGAGTAGTCCATTTGAAAAGGGGGAGCCGGTCAGCATTTACGATCCCAATTACAAACAGTACAACTTATGACATTCAGCTGCCAGGTAAAACCATTTTTGGACAGACAAGAAGACTCAAAGTCCTCTACCCTGCAGAAATGAGACCCACTACTGTTGACCAAGTAATGACAAATTAAGTAAGCACAAAGGCAGAAAACAATGAATGTAAAGAAACGGACCTCACTGGAAAAGAACCACTGGATGCTTGGGAACCCCCAGTTCCGCTGGAGCACCTTTCCCCAGCCGAGAAAAAAAAGTGAAACAGCTTTTAAGGGAGGAGAGAGACGCTTTTGCATGTGACGAGTACGATGTAGGGGCAATTCCCTCTCTGCAATTAAAAATAAGACTGAGCGACCCCACCCCTGTTAAAAAGACATACATTTCAGTCCCCAGGCCACTTCATAAGGAAGTGAAAGAATATTTGGAAGATCTGTTAAACAGGGGTTGGATAACCAAATCAAAGTCATCATACTCAAGTCCCATTGTCTGTGTGCGGAAAAAAGATGGGGGCCTTCGCTTGTGCTGTGACTTCAGGGAGCTGAACAAAAAGTCAATACCCGATCACCACCCCATCCCCCGTATACAGGACATGTTGAACAGTCTGAAGGGAAGTGCCTGGTTCTCGGTCCTCGATCAAGGCAAGGCATATCACCAGGGCTTCCTGGAAGAATCCAGCCGTCCCCTCACTGGATTTATCACGCACTGGGGTCTCTTCGATGGGTAAGAATTCCCTTGGTTTGTCCTCAGCTCCAGCAGCATTCCAAAGATCAATGGAGGAGAGTTTGTTGGGGTTGAGGGATGATATTTGTCTGCCTTACCTCGATGATAATCTCGTTCATTCGCAGACTTTTGAAGATCACCTGCAGGATCTCAGAAACGTCCTGCACAGATACAAGAGCCACGGAGTGAAGTTGACTCCTCGTAAATGTGAAGTCTTCAAGCAAAAGGTACGTTTTCTTGGCAAGTTAATCACAGAAGAAGGCTATACTATGGACCCTGCTGATGTTGCCCCAGTTCAAGCCCTGAAGCATAATCAGCCCACAACAGTAGGAGAGTTAAGAAAGCTGTTAGGTTTTGTTTCATACTACCGCAGCTATATTCCAAACTTCTCCCGTATAGCCAAGCCTTTATGACCCTCCTGAGTAACGACAAAACAGGCACACCAAAGCAAAATCCAAGGAAACACATCAAAAGGAAACAAAGCAATGTAGGCCAGCTGTGCTCCTCACACAAAATCAACTGGTCTCCTGAGCACCAAACAGTGTTGTGCCAGCTCATTGATTTTCTGTCCCAGCCTCCAGTGTTGGGTTACCCAAACTTTGAGGAGCCATTTATTGCCCATTGTGATGCTTCCCAGGAAGGTCTAGGAGCAGTGCTATACCAGCGACAAAACGGCAAACTCGTGGTGATAGCATATGGTTCCAGAACCCTCACTGCCCCAGAGAAGAACTACAACCTTCATTCAGGGAAGCTGGAATTCCTCGCCTTGAAATGGGCAATAAGTGAGAGGTTTAGGGATTTTCTGTATTATTCCCCGCCATTTACAGTTTATACAGATAATAATCCTCTCACGTATGTTCTATCCACCGCAAGGTTAAATGCCACAACACAAAGATGGGTTGCAGAGTTAGCGGATTTCCAGTTTGTGATCAAGTACCGGCCTGGAAAAGCAAACAGGGATGCAGATGGTCTCTCACGAATGCCCCTAGATATGGAGCAGTACATGGGCAAATGTACGCAAGATGTTCACCCCGATGTAATACAGTGTGTGGTACAAGCAGTCAGTGTAAAGTCACAAAATGATGAGCCATGGCTTTGCCCAGTTGCCATTTCTACTCTCATCAGTGAAGCTGAGCAAACAGTAAATTCCATTGCTGAACTTCCAAAAACTGTCTTAAAAAAGGCTCAAGAAGAAGATGCAGTCCTAGGAGATGTAGTACGTTATGTTGAGTCAAATCAATGGCCAAAAAGTGGAAAACATCTCAACAGCAAAGTTGCAGCATTACTGAGAGAAAAGCACAAGCTGAAAAAGGGTGAAGATGGGCTAATTTACAGACAGACTGCATCTCGCACCCAGCTACTCTTGCCTCAAAAGTTTCACAAGCTAATTTACAAGGAGCTTCACGAAAACATGGGCCATTTAGGGGTAGAAAGAGTCATGAATCTGATCAGAGAGCGCTTTTACTGGGCTCACATGCTAAGAGATGTGACACATTACATCACAAAAGTGTGTAGCTGCTTAAAAAACAAGCGTCCCAACAGGCCCACAAGAGCCCCTCTGACTAACATCGTCACCACCTACCCTTTTGAGCTAGTCTCTGTGGATTTTCTGCACCTAGAGAAATGTAAAGGTGGCTATGAGTATATTCTGGTTGTAATGGACCATTTTACCCGTTTTGCTCAAGCTTACCCCTGCCGCAACAAAGCCGCCCACACTGCTGCAGAGAAGATCTTTGGAGACTTTGCACTCAAGTTTGGGTTCCCCACCCGTCTCCACCACGACCAGGGAAAAGAATTCCAAAACAAACTTTTTGCAAAGTTACAGGAGTATAGTGGTGTGGTGGGCTCAAGAACAACTCCGTACCACCCGCAAGGAAACGGGCAAGTGGAGCGGTTTAACCGCACTTTGTTGGCCATGCTCAGAAACTTGCCGGAAGCAGAAAAGGCTGATTGGAAGTCGTCTCTTGCCAAGATGGTTCATTCCTATAACTGCCACAAGAGTGAGGCAACGGGATACGCACCTTATTACCTTTTGTTTGGCCGAAGCCCAAAGCTGCCTATCGATCTAATGTTTGGTCTTGAAACCAGAGAGCAGAGTTCATCTCAACAGGACTATGCTGAAAACTGGAGGGCTAAAATGACTGAAGCTTACAGATTAGCCTCCAAATCAGCTCAAAAGGAAGCCATGAGAGGAAAAGCCCTGTACGACAAAAAAACATATGGAGCAGAGTTGCTCCCTGGTTCCAGAGTGCTGGTGAGAAACTTGTCAGAAAAGGGCGGCCCAGGAAAACTACGATCATTCTGGGAAGAGCGAGTCTATGTCGTAACTCAAAGAAAGCACCCAGACACCCCAGTGTATGAAATTCAACCTGCAAATGGCAAAGGACGCACTCGTGTAATGCCACAAATTTTACTGTTGCCATGTGACTTTCTTCCCCTGGACACAATAGAATCTCAACAAGATACAAAGAAAAGAAAAAAAGAAACTAAGAGACAAAGGACTGTGAAGACTCAAGAGAGCTCAGCTGATGAGGAAGAGGATGAAGAGGAATGGCGGGCAATTATCGGCCTGCAAGCTGGAAATGACACACGAAGTTGCCATCAACTCAGAGCTGAAGCTCCAGTGTTTCACCCTGACAACAGCGCAAGTCATGAGGATGAGAACCTGGACTCAGAAAAAGATGAAGAATCGGCACTGGAGACTGATGATCCAGCGGCTCCATGCAACTCAGCTGAGAGGGCCGAGATCCAGGAAGAGGTGCTGTTCGAGTCCAGTTCCAGTGACCAGGAAGTTTCATCCTACAACTCTGTTAAACAGTATCCTTTCAGACAAAGAAAGAAAAGACAGATGTTTACCTATGATAAATTAGGTCTGCCTAGCACCTCATATGTTTAAATGTAAGAATAAAGTGGAATAAGTAATGTCTAGTTGTTAAAAACTAAGAGTTCATTAAATGAGTAGTTGATATTTTAAACTCATTGTTAAGACGAAAAAAAAAAAAGATTTCAATATGTTAATTTCACAGGCAATTGAACCACATATAGGTTACATTTTTAGGTTTTTTTCTATGTTGAGTACCTTACTCTCAGGAAAGATGCAGATACTCACTTTGGTGGTTGGTGTGGAAGACTGTCATCGTGCACAAAGACATCTTCTACAGACATGCAGCACGTAAAAGGAGATACATGCTGTAATGTGGACTGGGACCAGTTTGCATCTTTATTAACACCTAGTGTTCCTGACTCCTGCATAGATATAACCTGCTTAGATGTAAAACATTATTTCCTTTGTTTGTGGACTGTGGATAATTTATTTTAAATTAGTTTTAAAATGTTAGAATGTCGAGGCGACATTACAATTTTGAGGGGAGAGTGTTGGAAAACATTATAATGGATATTTTTATTTATATTTTGAAAGATACCATTTAGAAGCCCCCCCACAATTGTTTTATTTTTGTTTGATAATTGTGTAAAGCACCTTGCATGCAGTGCATTTAAATCACCACTAGGTGGCGTTCGCTGGATTTTGAGTAAAGGAAAACGGAGAAGAAGATGATATTCAGAGAGAAAGAGAGAGAGAGATTAGCAAGTTAGCTGATGAGATCGTGGCTTGTGACGCCAAAGAGAGAATTACAGTTACTGTTTCCCGTGTTTGGAAAATAAAACAACTGAAATCTACCAGCAGCCTCCTCATCTCTTCACAAGTGCAACATCAGCATCTTGGACTGAAGAAGAATGTAAATGCATAGTGGTTTAGTTTGACTCCAAAAAAATTAACAAAATATATTAATAGTACATTAGTTTGATTGTTTTACATTTCTGATTTGAATAGGATTTTACTTTGTTTTGGATACAAATTTGTTTGTAATCAATAGAGAAATTTCTGTAAACTTACTGTCAAAATATCTCGCAGAAAGTTAACATGAAAAATTCTGTATACAAGTCAAAGAAAAGCAGTATTCAAAACAAAAATGCTAATGTAAAACTAAATGTGGTATATATTTTAGTACATATATTTAGAAGGTAACGATTCAAATCAAATTTTATACATAAATATATATTGCAAAGTTGTGCACAAAGTATTACTTTGTTCACGATGTAATTGAACAGGAAATACACAAAACACAGAGATTATTTGTATTTTCATGATTAAATTGATTAGAATAAAATAAATCGCATTTATGGATGTCAAATCTCTTTTATCAAAAGTAAACATCTCATGATAGCAGGTGAAACACTAATAAAGACACCATTACGCTCACACATGCAGATTAAAACCCTTAAAGCAGTTAAAGAAAAAAATTATGAAAAGCAGCAAACAGGGACTGTGACCTCCAGAGAAAGAGGAGCTTTTATCCAAAACACACCACCACAAAGCATAAAGCAGCAAAAGGGATAAACAAAAATAAGTGATAGAAAAAAAAACTTTCTTAGCTGCTCCATGAATTGCTGGATTTCTCTCCGAAAACAACCGAGAACAGTCTACCCCGGGTCACCAGCAGCTGCTGCTCCAGCTATGATCACTCGCGTCCCGCCCAGATCCAGGTAAAGACCTGAGCGGTGGAAAAGTCTAAATCACCTGTGGTCTCTCTGTGATTCTATACAGCTGCAGAAGCATCAAAATGTCCCGCTAACGAAGAGGTTACTGTCCCATTCATTTAACTGCAGCTAGCTGTTAGCCGCTAAGCTAGCTCCAACTTTAGCTCAGAACTTACTTGAATTTGCTGCTCCTGGATCAGATGAAGTTGGTTGTTGTTGAGTCTCTGTCAGGAATCCTTTTATCCTCATGTTCTGCTGAACGTAAACCGCTTGTTGTTGACGATCTTTTCACTTTTATGCCAGAAATAAAAACACCGGCAGAGAACCGTGCTTTGAAGAGGAGGGCGGGACTATGTTTTTCTGCAATTTGATTGGTTGGGCTGTCAGATCAATCCAAAGGGCTCCAATTTGGTTGGATGTTGGGCCAACACCACACACGGAAGTAAACAAGGGCGGACATAGAGACTATGGCGCGCGGAGTTCTCAATATGCTTTTTAATCCTTGGATTTGGGGGAAAACAGCAAGTCTTTCCGAGTCAGAGGACTAAAGTCAAAGTCAAGTCACAAGTTATTTGTATCAAAGTCCGAGTCAAGTCACGAGTCGGAAGGTTGGAAGTCCAAGTCGAGTCTAAAGTCGTCAAGTTCATGACAAGTCTGACTCGAGTCCAAGTCATGTGACTCGAGTTCCCACCTCTGCCCAAAACTGACGGAGTCTCTTTAGACCAAATCTACAAAAAATGAGACAAAAGAATGATTAAAAATAGTGTTGAAAATACTAAATCTATCTGGATTATCCCTTAAAATTAAATTATAAATAAAACACTTCCAATTATCTTTTGGTATTAATTACTTTATTAAAACTAACTGTGGGAACATTTAAATGTTTTAAATAACAATTATCTGTAAAACGTGGCACTTCCACACTCGCTTTTCCTGGTTATTTTTGATCTCTTTGGCTTGCCATACTATTGTTCTGTGACGGTACCAGCAAGTCCGTTTATGGAGAAGCAGCTTTCTCCTGTGCGGGACAGATGCTGTTTTTAACTGGGAGATTCTTTGAACCCAGAAATGAAACCGATTATCGATGCTTTTATTCAGCTCTTTAAATGATATAAACCTGATATCTATCGATCCGCGTCCTTCATTATGAAGTGGAGAAAAGTTTTTGACAGAAGCTCCTCCCACACGCAGCTTCAAGTGAACAAACTTTAGGATAAACATGAAGCAGCTACTTTAGGTTTTGTCAAAACTAAGAGGATTTACAGGAATTTGACGAGAATTCCATTGGATGTAAACAGGCAATTGGTTTACATTATGCTAGCATGAGGTGTGCGGGTGCGGGGGGTGGGTGTTGGAGCGGTCCGTGGCACACGTGTCCCGAACCGTGGCCTCTGATCCATACGGACCACGTATTTAAAATCCATGCTGCTAAAAAGATTTAAAAATCACGAGCATAGACATCCTCATTGTTATAAACATGTAAATTAAAATCACCAGTAATAAAAATCCTACTGTACCTTATGTGAAGAAAAGATACAAATTCAGAAAATTCTTCAATAAAACAGGTTGGAGGGTTTGGTGGTCTTTACCATAGACATAATATCTAATTAGACCAATCATCTCTGACGTCACCCATTGACTTCCACAGTCCCCAAAATGAAGCCTGAATATTCAGCTCATGGTCGCAGCCATATTGGCTGGAGTTAACTCCACCTCACACGGATGTTCCAAATATGGGGAAAAGGGGCGGGACCGAGTTGACTTGCTTTTCCCCCCGGATTGTTTTAGGCCCTACAAGGCCCTACTCACCAATTTTAACCACACCTTGTAGTACACACACCACTAACACCTCAAGATATACTTTCTAACAAACAAACATGCATGCACCACTCAAGGAAGGTAGGACCTTCGACCCTCTGTCCCCTACCCCATCCCTGGCGGGGGGAGGTGGGAACCCTCGGCCTGGTGGTCTTGTCTCTTGGGTGCCGGTCTCCTGGGTTCGGCGGCCTCCTCTCCACGCTGGGAGTGGGATCCCCAAGATTTAACAGGGGATCAAACTACATCGGAGCCGTGGGGTGTCCAGGTCTTGGTGGTTCGGGTGCAGTCCCTGCTCTCGAGAAATGGGCCTCTCCAAAATTCCATCAGTAGGTGTGCCTGGTCAGGCCTTGTTAACATCATTCCTTTGGGACCTTCGTTCCTCTTGGGTGTCTCTCTGCTGGGCCGGGGTGGGCGGCACCTTCCTGGCTCCCCCCTGGACCTCCCGCGGCGGGCGCGGGCGGATGTCTGGAGCATAGAAGCAGGTCACCCTTGGGGAGCTCTTGCTCGTGCCTGGGGTGGGGCGGGGGGATGCTCGGCGCTGCTGGGTGGTGGTTGGCTGCTCTTCTGGGGTTGGGGGGCTCTCCGGGGGTGGGGCCTTGTGCTTGCCCTCCGGGCGTGGTGGGGGGATTGCTGTTCTGGTCCGCATTCTTTGTGCTTCTGTGCTTCTCTCGGGCGTGGGGGGCCTCTGTGGCGGTCCCGCGTGCCCTGGTCTGGGTGTCTGGGGGGATTTCTCGGCAGACGGATTCTCTCCATGGCTCCATGTCGGGTGTTGGGGGGCCCATGCTGCTGCTGCCGCCCCGGTGGGGGGCCTTGGCATGGGGATGGCTGGGCTCTCTCTCCCTCTATACATTCCATCAACATCCACATCAGCAAAACATGAATACTCACCGGAGCACAGGTGTCAGCTCACCTCGCACTAGCAGAATGTGTGATGGAATGAAAGGCTTTATTTGTGTCAACTTCTATGATTGTGTGTGAGCTGCAGTGGTATTGGGTACATTTTTGATGACTTTAAAGGTAAAGATTATTTTAGCCAAAGGGTATGTGTGTAACTGATGAGTGTGTGTGTGTAGACAGGCCCCACCCATTCCAGACCAGATATAGGATGTTACTACTCTGTGTTACCTTCTTTGTTCTCTTAACCCCACTCCCCCCCCCCCCCCTTTGTTTCCATCCGGTCCAACAAAAAAAGAAAAGGTACAACATAATCAAAATGTTATACTTAATAAAACCCTGTTGGGACATTATAATCGGTCCACCGCAAGAGGCTCTGAGCCCATATCTGTTTTCTCAGCTGTTGGACAAGTTAAAAAAAAACACAAAAAAAAACCAAATTAGGGATGTAACGGTTCACAAAACCAAAGGTGGGACCAAGTCATTGTTTTGCAAGTCCAAGTCAAGTCCCAAGTCTTTGTCCTCAAGTCCGAGTCAAGTCCCAAGTCAAAAGCACTCAAGTCTCAAGTCGAGTCACAAGTCAAGACCAAAAAGTCTCAAGTTGAGTCACAAGTCAGGCTCCTGCGGACTGTTTCCTGTGACGTCATTTCCGGGTGAGCGTTACCCAGTGCTTGGTCGTTGCTTCTGTAGCTCCTGCCTTTGACTACCTGATCTGCTGATATCTTAGTATAAATCCTGTTTGTTACTTAAAATCTTAAGTACCACCTTTTGTCTTTTAGTGAGTAAACTACTGTGTTAACCGTTGCTCTTCTAACCACACAAAGCGTTTACGTAGATTTTTCGTTAGCAAAACACCGCTAACCATAGCTTAGCATTGAGCTATGGATTCCTCCTCGTCTTCTTGTTCCCCTCTTTCCTGCTCCATGTGCCATATGTTCAGCGAGGACCCTGCCTCCTTTACTGGAGATAGTGGTAGATGTGTGAAGTGCAGTCTGATTTTAGACTTGGAGGCCAGGCTAGAGCAGCTAGAAGCACGGGCCCGCACAGTGGAAGCTAAGCCAGCTAGCAAGGTAGTTACTCGTAGCGCGGGCCGCGCTATTTCCAGGGCTAACGAAGCTAGCATCCCAGCACCCCTCCCGCAGCCGGGGGAAACCCAGGATGGGTTTGTACCGGTGGGAAGGAAGCATAGTGCAAAAAGCAAACACTTAGAGCACCCGAAGCTTCTCGTGTGTAATAGGTTCTCTCCCCTCAGCGACGCACCCGCTGATCCCCAAACTCTGGTGATTGGCTCCTCTGAAGTTAGACACGTGAAGCTCCCAGCGGCTACAGTCAGGTGTTACCCGGGCCAGAGTTGGTGACATCGAAGGAAACCTCAGGTTGTTAGCCAAGAGTAAGTCGAGGTTCCGTCGAGTCCGTGATTCACGCAGGCGGTAACGACGCCCGACGGAGACAATCAGAGATCCTCAAACTGAACGTAGATTCGGTGTGTAAGCTTGCTAAGTCGATGTCCGACACAGTAATTTTCTCTGGTCCTCTGCCAAACCTAGTCAATGATGAAATGTACAGCCGCTTTTCATCATTTAACCGCTGGTTAGCTAGATGGTGCCCAGAAAATGGCATTACTTTTGTGGACAATTGGAACGTGTTTTGGGGAGCGGGAAGCCCGTCTCATGCGAGAAGAGCATCCATCCTACTTTGGGAGGTGCCTCTCTTCTTTCCAGGAACATTTGTGCTAGCTTTAGTCCTGCAAACTGACAATCCAGAGATGAGACCCGGGCACAGAGCAGCAGTCTACAACTCTCCTCTGAGCCGCCTTCGGCGCTGGTACTAACCCCAAACAGGGACAGCTCAGCAGTTCCTAGCTTTAGCTTGTGTACTAAAAGACAGGTGAGAGGAGTGAGACACAGAAAGCTAAAAGTATTAGCTGCTGATACTCTCAATAATGAGCAAAACCATGAGGTCATTAAATGTGGATTGCTAAACATTAGATCAATTTCTTCAAAGTCCCTCTTAGTCCATGAATTAATTAATGACAATAAACTTAACCTATTAGCTCTAACAGAAACCTGGCTACAACAGGATGATTATGTCAGGCTGAATGAAGCAACCCCCCCTAGCTATAAAAACCATCAGAAATCCAGGATTTCTGGGAAAGGAGGTGGGCTAGCTGTAATATCCCATGCAAGCTTACTTCTTAACACTAAAGCTAAATACAATTATAATTCCTTTGAAAACATTGTTTTGTCAATAAATCACACAAGTAGAAATACTGAAAAAGCATTCTTATTCATAATTATTTATCGCCCTCCCGGCCCGTATTCAGAATTTTTAACAGAGTTTTCAGATTTTTTATCAGCTGTTGTTCTACACTCTGATAATATCCTAATGACAGGAGATTTTAATATTCATTTAGATGACTGTAATGACTGTCTTGGGAATGCTTTTGCAGCCTTATTAGAAAATGTTGGTTTCACACAAAATGTAAATGAACCCACCCACTGTCACAAGCACACCCTGGACCTTGTTTTAACTTATGGCATAGAGATTAGTCATCTGAGTGTCCATCTCACAACCCCATACTTTCTGATCATTTTTAATTACCTATCAGTTTATATTAGAAAACACCATAGCTCCAGTGATTAAGAAGAGCTGAAACGAACATTATCTGACCGTTCTGTATCTGAATTTAACTCTCAGTCCAACCAATGTTTAGTAACATGTTAGAATAAATACTCTCAGAGCTCTTTAAGCCCCGTTGATAATGAGCAGTTTGTCAATGATACCATGCAAGCCCTCAGAGGAACCCTTGATGCTGTTGCCCTCTGAAACTCAAGCTTGTTAGACAAAACAGAGTAGCACCATGGTTTAACGCTGAAACACGTTCCCTCAAACAAATAACTCGTAAATTAGAAAGAAAATGGCGCCGTTCTGGCTCAGAGCACTCTCTGAATGCTTGGAAATGCAGCCTCTTAAGCTATAAAAAATCCCTGCGCTAAAGCGAGAACTCAATATTACTCATCTTAAATAGCAGAAAATGCAAATAATCCACGATTTTCTTTAGTACTATAGCCAGGCTGACCAGCAGCCACAGCTCGGTTGAACCACATATTCCTGCTGCCCTCAGCTCTGAAGACTTTGTTTACATTCTTTGATGATAAAATCTCAAATATCAGATGCAAATTGAACAAGGTTATTCCTACCATTACCCCTGAGCAAATTAAAATGGTAGAAAGGAAACATCCATAGAAATGTCTGTAACATTAGATTGCTTTACTGCTGTGGACCAAGCAGAAATAGCATCAGTATTACATCTTCTAAAACTTCCACTTGTCTCTTAGACCCAATCCCTAAACTTTTTAAAGAAATCTTCCCCCTAATCAGTGAATCTATTCTAACCATAATAAATGCCTCCCTGGAAACTGGTTATGTGCCTCAGTCTTTTAAATGTGCTGTTGTTAAACCTCTTTTGAAAAAGCCCAGCCTGGATCCTGACATTCTGGCCAACTATAGACCAATATCTAATCTCCCATTCATATCTAAAATCCTAGAAAGAGTTGTGGTAAAGCAGCTGCAGTGCCACCTACAGGACAACAATCACTTTGAGGATTTTCAGTCGGTTTTCAGACCTCACCATAGCACTGAAACTGCACTGGTCAGAGTTACCAATGATTTGCTATTAGCTTCAGAAAAGGGACTAATCTCTGTTCTGGTCCTGTTAGACCTCAGCGCAGCCTTTGATACCATCGACCACAGCATCTTACTCCAGAGATTAGAGCATAACATAGGGATCAAAGGATCTGCCTCCAGTGGTTTGAATCCTATCTATCTGATAGACACCAGTTTGTTCACGTAAATGGACAGTCCTCTCATTGTACTCGAGTTAGCTACGGAGTCCCACAGGGCTCAGTTTAGGGCCCATCCTATTCATGCTTTACATGCTGCCCTTAGGAGACATAATCAGGAACACAGCATTAATTTCCACTGTTATGCAGATGATACACAGCTGTATTTATCCATTAAACCAGATCAGAATGACCACCTAGAAAAACTGAATTCCTGCATCAGAGACATTAAGTCCTGGATGACAATTAATTACCTCCTTCTGAACCCAGAGAAAACTGAGGTCATGATACTGGGTCCTAAACACCTGAGAGATGCTCTCTCAGATAAGATAGTCTCCTTGGATGGTGTAAATATTGCTCCCAATTCTTCAGTCAGAAACTTAGGGGTCTTATTTGACCAGGATTTATCATTTAATGCTCAAATATCTCAAGCTTGTAAAACTGCATTTTTTCACCTACGCAATATCGCTAAGATTAAAAATATGTTATCTAAAAGTGATGCTGAAAAACTCATCCATGCATTTGTTACGTCGAGACTGGATTACTGTAACTCTTTACTGATAGCATGCCCTAAAAGTTCTTTAAAAGGTCTTCAGCTTGTCCAGAATGCAGCAGCAAGATTGTTAGCAGGAACTAGCAGAAGAGAACACATCACTCCTGTGTTGGCTTCTCTCCACTGGCTCCCAGTTGAATTTAGAGTAAAGTTCAAAATCCTCCTGTTAACATATAAGGCTCTGAATGGTGTGGCCCCATCCTATATTAGAGATCTCATAGTTCCTTACCAGCCAATCAGAACGCTTCGCTCACAGAATGCAGGACTGCTTGTAGTTCCTAGAATTTTTAAAAGTACAGTCGGAGGTAGAACCTTCAGTTATCAAGCTCCTGTTCTATGGAATAAGCTCCCAGCCCATGTCAGAGAGGCAGGTACAGTTTCTACCTCAAAACTAGCCTTAAAACATTCCTATTTGGACAGGCGTTCTGCCAGACTAGCCAGTAATCATAGAATAATTAACATAATGCTCCCATACTGTTCTGAAGTTTGGGGAAATAATTATTATAATCACATACTTCTCCAATATATGCTTGAAATATAAATGATGAAATATGTATATTCTCTACATAATAACATAGAAGGCTGCTAGAAGTTAGAAGCTGGGAAAAGTATGGTGCACTGGGGCTCTGTCCTCTTTTCCATCTACTTCTCCTCTCCTCTACTTTTTTATTTACTTCTAACTGTATGCCTGTGTTGGTGGTGCAGTATAATTCACATGTTTTTCCTTCTCTCCGACTCCCCTGTGGGAGACCGGGAGAGATTGCAGTTTCCGGGAGACTTGTTGGTGATCCTGACGAAGCCCGCCCATCTGGATGAAGCCCCGTCACCATCCGTCACCATCCTGCATCTCTGAGTGGGAGTGATTCCTGGTGGGTCGTCTGTCCTCCTGCTCCTGGTCGTGGTCTGCAGTTCTGCCTCATCTGGACTATGGACTTAATCATCACTTGTCCCTCAGCTCTATATGAATGAACTCAGCTCTATATGAATGAACTCTACTCATATATGCAGTTTTAGCAGCTAACTTTTCTTTAACCGTTTTGGTATCGCCTGTCCGTCCTGGGATGCTCTCCCTCATGTGGGAATCCCTAAGGTTTCTCTTTTTTTTTCCTGACTCAGGTTTTTTTTTAGGAGTTTTTCCTTACCGCGAGGGAGGGTCTAAGGACAGGGATGACCTGTTCTTTATAGTCTGTTTAGTTTTTACCTATTGTGCATATTTTATGACTCCATCTGTGCATCTGTAAAAACTGCAGGCATGAAGCCCAATGAGGCAAATTGAATTTGTGATATTGGGCTATATAAATAAAATTGAATTGAATTGAATTGAAGTCCTACTATTAATGTTTCAAGTCATTTCAAAAACAGAGTAATATTAATTCAGTAGATTATTTGTGCTTTTATTAACTGTATTTTGCGAGCATATTAGCTAAAATGCCTCTGAGTTCGTGCATCCTCTCTTCAAAAATCCAAAGAGATTTCACTAGAACAAAAACCCAGTTTATTACATTTGAAATGTGGTGAGATGGAGATGGCAGGAAACCAGGATAGTCTGGGTATTGAAGGGGTTATACCATGATTTTCTTAAGCTTTTCAGAGTGAAATATATCCACATATAAGATTAGATATTACATTATATATTACACCGGTCATGTGACCTCATGTTCCAGCGTTCACTGTTCTGACAGAGAAAATAGTACCAAGTGTTACTTTCTAATGGAAAAAAATTCCAGTCTTTTTCCAGGAAGCAGGCTTGCAGCATGGGAAGAGCATCATTAGACCATGTTGTGATGGTCTTTGTGGTGGGCCTTGACTGACGCCTGCAAGGGGTGTAAGCCGGAAAGAACAGGAGGGAAAGTTGGTCTGATTGTCCGAGGTGGGGGATGGGAGTGGCTCTGTAAGCCTGCTTGATGTTGCTGTAAACGAGATCCAGTGTAGAACACTTCACATGCTGGTAAAACTTTGGGAGAACAGTCTTTAGGTTGGCTTTATTAAGGTCTCCTGCGATACACCGTCAGGTTGAGCCCACTGTTGTTTGATAAAAGCATTCAGCAGTAGAGACAGCACGGTGTTTACTTTAGCGTCTGGCAGGATGTACACAGCCGTGATGATCACTACAGTCAGCTCTCTCAGTAGAAAAAAAGACCGATATCTAACGGACATGTAGTCCACATCAGGGGAACAGTGTTATGATGCACGTAAACACAGAGCTCGCCTCTTCTGCTCTTACCAGAGTCCTCCTTTAGGTCAACGCAAAGCAGAGTGCTGCGCTTCAGCGATGGCAATGTGGGATTCATGAAATGCCAAGTTGGTATTCTTGGAGTTCCGAATCGGGATTCATGGAATTCTGACTCAGGAATTTCGTAATGGCAACTCGAGAATATGGGAATGCCAATTCGCAGAACTTAAAATTATTATTCGGGTATCTCACGATGCTGAACGGAAGAAGCATGACGAGGCATCCGTGACATCACCAACCTCACCGTGAGAACAGATCCACAGAGGACGCCATCGCTGTAGCTCTCCACTCCACACTGGAGCAGCAGCAGAGCTACGCTGGGATGCTCTTCGTGGATTACAGTTCTGCTTTCAACACAATAATCCCGGACAGACTCTGGGAGAAACTGGTCACTCTTGGCATCCCTCCCCCCACACGCAACTGGATTAACAACTTCCTTTCAAACCGCCCAGGCTTTGAGACTCAGCCCCCACCTCTCCTCCACCCGCACACTCAGCATCGGCTCCCCTCAGGGCTCTGTGCTGGGCCCTCTGCTGTCCTGCCTCTACACCTATGACTGCAGTCCAGACCACCACAATAACCAGTTCATCAAATTCGCAGATGACACCACAGTAGCTGGACTTATCTCCAGAGGGGAGGAGTCTGTCTACAGGGAGGAGGTCCTGAGGCTGACAACCTGGTCTTCAGAGAACAACTTCACTCTAAACACCAAAGAAGACCAGGGAGGTACACGACTTAAGGAAGCAGAGCACCTTGACCCCGCCCCCTCACATCAACGGCGAGCTCGTGGAGAAGGTCCACACACCATCAGGTTCCTTGCGCCCTCATCTCTGCAGACCTCTCTTGACAGCAACATGACAGCTGCAGCAACTACAATACAACCCCCCCCCTTACCCTAATGAGGAAAGGGATAGGTTGGGGGCAGTTGGCAGACTGACCCCCGATGGTGAAAGATAAAAAGAAAAGCACCAAGGGAAACCTATGAAAGATCAATGGAAGTAAAAATAAACAAATGTACAGATCAAAAGAAACTTAAGAAAGATCAAAGGAAACATGAAAGAGAAAGATTTTTTCTCCTTGATGAAAAATTCAGTAAAGCAAAAAAAGTCAGGATAATTTCCAGAAACATCAAGTTCTTTCACAAGAATACGGCTCCATTTACATTTTATCCACTCTGGCAACTTTTTGAGCAACTTGTGATTTTCTTCGCAATCATTTAGGATTTCTAATCCTTTTATGTGTGGGATTGCTTCAGCACATCCTTGAAGAAAATCTGCAAATTCTCTTAGTGCAAGAGGGTCACTTGCATTTACTTTTGGCCATCTTGCAAGTTTATCTCTGAAGGTTTTCTGAATGATGAAGAGATTTCCATAACGTTCTTCTAAATCTCTCCATGCACCTAAATATTCATTTTCAGAGTCTCTATAGAAGAAACCTTGAACAGCTTTGAGTGGCTCTCCTGCAAGATCATTTGTTATATAAAACATTTTCTCACTTGCTGGAAGAGGTTTTTTATCAATAAGAGTCATGAAAGACATTTTCCAGTCTAAAAACCTGATTGTGTCCCCACTGAAGACACTAGGTTCTGGGACTGGCAAGCAATTCATGTTCTGGTCATTGCTTGAGCCAGACTGTTGAGCTCTTGACTTATGGTTGCTTTGGCCGTTTATAGACAAGGTTGGAAGGATGCAGCATCTGGATTTAGTTTGAATCCATATTCACTGTTGCGCAATAAAGAGCCAATTTCATCAATTTCCTCTGATCTTTCGTTACATTCAAAGTTTTCATATACTTTCAAACCAGCCTTTGCAACATCAACTTCTTTTTCTGCTTGTAACTGCAGAAGTTTTGCTTTTTCTCTCTCTAACTTGAGGTTCATTTCAACCTCCTTTTGTTTTACTTCTCAAAGCAAATTTGCATGTTTTTGATTTTCCACTCATTTTCTAATGTATGGACACGCGCTTGCTGTACTTGAATTATTGTGATGGCTTTTGATTGTGCTTGTTTGGCTGCCAGCTCTGCTGCTGCATCATCTTGTTTACTACTAATAGTGGATGAATTGGAATGGTCATTGGATTTCTGGGATAGCTCAGAGATAACAGTTTCTGTGTTTGTGGAGCCAAAAACAGATCTGTATGCATTCTTGTTTAATGTGCGTCTCACACGTTCCTTTTCCAGTTGATCATTGTAATACTCATCAATAGTTTCAAGGCGCTTACTTATGAGTTCACAGATTTCTGTACTGAGTGTGACACAAGCATCCATCCTTTTAACAACATCTGGTGTTGTAGCACCGTTACATAGAATAGGCTCATACTGGGAGCTTAAGAGCTCGTGCTTTATTTTAATTTTCTTCTGCAGCTCTTCAAGTTCATCCTTTGAGCAAAGATCTTTTAGTTTTGATCTTGTTTCTCTTGCTGCTTGCTTCCAAGAATCACATGTTTTATTGAATTTCTTGGTATGTTTTTTTACATTCATATCATGCATTTCTTGACCCTTTTGTGTCAGTGTTCTTTCCTGAGAGCTGGATCTCAGTGGCGTTTTTTCAGGTTTGTCTGCTTCTTCTGCTAAATGTGACATTTTGTTTTCTTAACACTATTTCAATTCAAATATGGCCTAAGGTTGCCTCATGTCTGAATGAAACTTCTTAGTTCTGTTTAACCCTGTAGAGAACTATTGTTTATATTTGACCTTTCCAAATTTTGGACGACATAAGAGCAATAATATGAAACAGTAATGATACAAAATGTTAAACCTTAAGGTTACTGGACTATCAATGATGAAAATCACTCTAATATCCGGCCCTTTCTGTAAACAGACATATAAAGGTCATTATTGCTTCATAAAGAAGTATAAGACACTTTCATTTTGACAGGAAGATATCCTTAGACCTTTAAATCAGTAAATACACATTTTATGAACAAGGACAATATATACGTTCTGAACTGAGCATAAAGAGTCTCTTTAAGAATTTCCAGTCTGATGAAATCATCACTGCAGGTGAAGCTCTACCTTCAATGTGTGGCCAGCTTGAAAATTATGGAGACCGGAGACGACGACGTACAGTGGCTGGTGTAGCAGTTGAGTTTTCATTGTAGCGCCCCCTTGTGGTCATAAACGAGATGCTTCAAGCTTCAAACTAGTGCGGACTTTATTGGTCTCTTTGATGCAACCATCCAAAGTACTGATGCACTGTGAAAACTAAACAACAACTCAACACAGACATTGTCTTTAGTTTCACTCATACATATAAGAAAGTTTTCCTGAATATACAAAAAATGTGTCAGTTAACATTGTAACTGGCGCGATGTGCGTCACAAATAAAAGAACCGTCAAAAATATTTCCTTAAAATAAAATAAAATAAACAATTTACATTCACTTCAAGAAATACAAAAAATAAACCAACATTGTATCTGTATTTTACCTAGTTCCGCTAACAAAGGAGAGGGGTCTTGCTGCAGGCTGTCATGGCAGTCGGACGTGTCATGGCAGTCGGACGTGTCATGGCAGTCGGACGTGTCATGGCCGCCGGACAGATTGCATGCTGACTTGATTCTGACCAGTAGTATGCGCTAATGCGCCTTAAAGTTGGTTGCCAGCCGCCATGAAACCGAAAGCAGACGAAGTAATTTGAAGACAGACGGAGGAGAAAACGAAAGTAAGTTAAAGAGAATGTTATCATAATTCTCTATAAAATAACGATTTATTCCGCTGATACATTCTATGAGTGTGACAATTTAAAAGACTAGATCAGGGCTGCTCATTCCTGGTCCTCGAGATCTACCACCCTGACTATTTTCCAGATCTCCAAACTCTGCCAGCTGCTGATTGGCTCAGTCAGATGTCTCCACAATCTGATTGAAAGAACACACCTGGTCCAGGTAATCAGTACCAAGCAGTACAGGGAGAGCTGGAAAACAGGCAGGGTGGTAGATCTTGAGGACCAGGAATGAGCAGCCCTGGACTAGATGTATCACTTATTTTATGTTTTTCTTTTTTTTCACTAAACTATTTTAATCTGAATGATTCAAAACTCTGTGTTGGCGCCATCTTAACTTAGCCAATGGTACGTCCATTTTCACAGCGCGTACTTCTCGACTTTTAATTTTTATTTTTTTCTAACGCTTTTATACACCATATGTTCGACGTTAACTTCGAAAACAGAGCAGAGCAATGATATAAAGTCCTTAATATAAAACAGAAAAGCGTAAATAAGTAAGGCTGACGCATGTAAGGACGTGTAACCAACACAAAAAAATATGTAAATTCATGTTACTCGTGCAGCAAGCAAATGTTTGAAGTTTGATATTACTGCACCGATTTTCAGGGTAAATTGTTTTTTTTTAAACTTTTGTTTTTACATTATCTTAAATAAAACTTATATTATGTCAAAATGTTTGTTTACACAGAATAGTTCAGCCATAATTTGACAAGAAAATTTGATAGCTTTATGGAAAGATTGTGAATGGCAAACCCGTTTTACAAAAACCACTGATAGCATTCGAGGAAGCCTTAAATAAAACAAAAACGTTGAAAATAGATAGGTGGATACAGAGGACAGCTTTTTTCATCCCATATTTGATACACATAAACATTAGTTAGTAACTGCATTTGAAATGATACTTAAAATGGATTTTTGTCTTGGTCGCTTTTTGAAAATTATTTGTTGACTTTTTGTTTAGATGCCTATATCAAATCCAAAGAAGGATGGATCCTTGGAGCGTAGGCATTTGGCGGTTGGGTTTGGATGTCCACTTTGCCCCTGTTTCAAGGCCATAAGTGAAGAAGTGATCCAAAGGCACTTGGTAAACCACATTGCAAATGCAGTGCATTTCCAGGGTATGTTGATATCAAAGATCTTTTTTTGATCTAGTTGCATATAATTGCAATTTTCAATTAATATTTCTGTTATTTTGTGTGTAAAGACTCCAATGTTTTTATGGCTGGAATCTTTTTCCTTTTTTTTTAATATATCCAAATTTGTTAACAGAACTCTTGTTTTTGTTTTTAAGTCATTGTCAGGTTTAGGTTCTGCTCCTTCTTACGTCGTTAGTTTGCTCTTAAAATATTCCCCTCTTAGGTCCTTACGCTCTGCGGACCAGTGTAGGTTACTGGTTCCGAGAAGCAAATGTAAGTTCTGGGGTGACCGTGCATTTGCTGTGCTGGCTCCCAAACTCTGGAATAATTTGCCACCAGCTGTTAGAGAAGTTACAACTTTGGAGTCTTTTAAAGCCAAACTGTTCATTATAGTGCTGAAGTATCTGCCTAGCTGCCTTTTTTTATTGATTGTAATTTTTGCTTTTAATTTGTTTTCATGTTTTTAATTTGTTTTATTTAATTTTTTTTGTGATTTTTATCATTTTTATTCATCTGCTCTGTCTTTCTTGTGGACAGCAAGTGGGAGGTGCTTTATAAATGAATGTATGAACTCTTTTCCAGATCACGTAATCTGCAGTTGCAATTTGCCCTGCAGAGTTGGAGGCCACTTTCATTGTCCTTTCTGTTACAAGACCATTATTCGCAAGGACCGCATGACATCACATCTGAGAGAGTGTCAAAAAATAAGTGGTTCAACCCATGCCGTTAGCACCCAATAAGCCACTTTCACGAGAAAGTCAACCTTCTAAAGAAAATATGGTGTGTTTAGAGCACTCATACTTCCTGGCACCGTCTGAGTTCTCACAAGCTTCTGACCATTCCTATGCACAACCTGCATTATCCAAGACAACTGCAGGTGCCACAGATATTGATCAGCCTTCTCCTGCTTCCACCTCAAACCCCCATCTTACTCAAGAGGAAGACCTCACTCCTCAAGAGGAAGGTTTGACACCTCACAAGGAAGATTTCACTCTTCCATCAACCCATTATAAAGTGTCCTCACTGCCCATTGACCTTATACAAAAAGAATTGGCCGTACATATCAAGAGAGAATGCATATCCAACTGGAGGATGTTACAGCAGCTCCCACTTAAAAACTGTCTGTGTTGACAAATCAATGG
This sequence comes from Oryzias javanicus, assembly GCA_003999625.1. Classification (NCBI taxonomy): domain Eukaryota; kingdom Metazoa; phylum Chordata; class Actinopteri; order Beloniformes; family Adrianichthyidae; genus Oryzias; species Oryzias javanicus. Next base: position 203,215 of record ML136651.1, read on the forward strand.
GATTTATGCTGTCAGGAAAACATCTCATGGTTTCAGTGTGCCAGTACATGTCCAATGAAGACATGGGTCAAGATCATCAGACTAAATGTGAAATGGAGGATTGTCGTCAATATCACTTGCTTGCACAACGCGCGGACTGCCTCACAGCATGTGCCATCACATTCGTTCTGTGGCTACTGTAGTGCCACGGCCACTGAAGAGCCACTACGACAACAATTCTGGATGAAATGGTGGAAAACCATTTTTTTGGCATTTCCAAGGTGAATGTGTGCAAAAAAGGCAAAGAGAATCAGAGGAAGCGCATTGTCCACTGTCAGTTTTCGTGAATCTTAGTGATTCTAAAAAGAACATTTGCTTTTCAATGTATGAACCCAAGTTACACCATTACAGCACTCTGGGCAGGGTTATAGTCACCCACAACACAAGAAGAACACCTGGCATTGTCCCTGTGCAAAGGCACGCACATCTTGCACACACAAGAACATCGCAAAGTGGCACCTTTTTCAAACGCACAAGCATCTTTTTATGACTGCACCACTTTCAAATACAACATCACAAGCAACTCCCAATCCAAGCCATGCTCCTACAACGGATTTGGCTCGAACGTATGTATTTGAATTCAAAGAAATACCTGCCACTCTCCCAGAAGAAGTCACCGCTCAGAGAGCTTTGCCAGACTACAGGAAGCATTTGCTCCCAGACGAGTCAACTTGTCAGCTGTGTCCAGATCATCCAGAACTTCAGGAGGCCACATTAGTCACAAAAAAAGCCAGAATTGTTGGCATGCAAGGTGTGATTCAAACTAAGTTCAGTTCCTCTTTCATCTTCATGTTTACAAAGTGCTATAAACTTTAATGTTTGCATATTATTTATTTCCATAACAGATGTCTCAACGTACAGTAAATGTTGCCCCAGTTGCAAGTTGGTCTATCGATATCAGGAGTGGAGAGATGGACTTCACAACTTCAATCACCATGTCATTATGACTCTTCAGCTTTGTGTGTACTTGAGACACAATCTCCAGGTATGACTATAACAAAAAAAAGAATATTTTTTTGTTTAGCCTCAAAAGTAACTTATTTTTAAATGGTCCAGAAATTGATGCAGAGTTTACGAGATTATTGTTATGTCAGCAACAGCGGTTTATAGTTTCTGGCACTCATTGTATTTTTTATTTAAAAATAAAAACATGCAATGCTAATTCAGGGGAGAGAAAGGCTATACTTCGTTGTTATTATTATTATTATTTTAAATTGTTTCTTGTGGTCTTAATCATGATTCTGTGGTATTTAGCAAAAATTCCTAGAATGTATATTTTCTGCATAGCAGGCGGAGGTGAATATGACAGAAAATTTGAATCTACAACTTTAATGACCATGAATTTGACATTTACCTCTGTGTTATGAGTGGGACCATGGCTGCTGAAGTAACCCTGTATTGATACCCCAGCATCTATTTGTTTACACTCCCCCACTAGCTTACAACTGCTTACAACCCCAAGCTAACGTTAGCATAGCAAGAAACAAAATGAACAAACAGTAAAACACATCAGTTCTTTCAAGTTGTACAGTTTCCAACCAGAATCTGGCTCAGAGAAGGTCAATTAGATGTCAACAGTTCTATTTGTCTGCAAGTGGATCCATAAGAATATTAGCAGAGAGGGAAGATTGGCCCGCCTATGGCCTTTGCTGCATCACAAACAAAATATTTTTAAAACTGATGGTTTTCATTTTATCCATTCTGGTTTGAATAAACAAACACTCAGGAAAACCGTTTTAATCTTACAATGTTTTGTTAATATACGTCATCTATCATGAGAGAAAAGCTACAAGTACATCTTAAAAACACAATTTCATTCTTGTGGGGTTTTAAGCGTTAGTTGATGTCGCCATTTACAGAAAATAGATTTTCACAATGTCAATGATTGCTCCTTGCAGTTTGTGATAATATTTTAGTGTTTTAGCAACATTACAATATATATATTTCTTTTGTCTCTTTCTTTAGAATCACGTATCTGTGTCTCGGGTTATCAACTCTCTTGAGAGTTTATTGAGGGTTGACTTCCCAGCCACCGACCTCATCTTTCAGGGGTACTGCCATTTTGAAGCCCTTTCCAACACAGAGTACAAATACTCTTGTGTAAATTGTGGCTTCTACCCTCCTGTTGTTGTTATGGACCTACACAGAAAAGGAGTATTCAGCTTTGAAGTTTTGTTTTCTTTATTTTGTTGGAGTAAACATAAACACGTACTATTCAACTAAGGGTTTTTGAATAATCTGTTTGCAAATCTCAGTCAGTGAACTGGAACAACCAGGCAGTGAATTCCATGGTGAGCACAACATTGTCTTATTCTGGGAATCTGTTCATCTGCACATGATCAGCCGAGGATTTTTCAAGCGTAAGTGAATCTGGTTATTTAGACAGAATCTTTGTTGGAGGATGTCATTGCCTTTCCTCAGCATTTACATGTCTATATTTTCTACAAAGTCCCTTCCCAGAACCCCTTTGTTGTTAGCCCTTCATATGAGAACTGGGCCCCTTGGATTGAAGTGGAGACTCGTAATGGTAACAGCGTCTTAAACACAGAGTTTGAAAAGGTGCCACAGCAGAGATCCACTGGTGAACCTCAGCTAGAGGATGTATCAGAGGACCGCCTTTGCGACGAGCTACTTAAACAAAAGGTATTCTGATTTATTTTTTTTTTAAACATTTTTTGTATATTTATATATATGAATGTCAATATATTTGTGTACATTAACAAGTTATAAGCTAACATTTGAGGCCTCCATCTTAAAATGTGGTCACAGAGCCCCATATCTAACCCAAAATGTGATGTCCATGTATATGGATGCTAGGTCTTAAAGGGGCCATGATTTTTTTATTTTAGGCTTTCAGAGGAAGCTATATCCATATATATGATTTATATATTACATTTGGAACACTATTATACAAATTGTTTATGAAATATTTTTTATATTAGAGACCTATTTTTCTACCAAGAAGTCAGTGGAGGAAAAGCCTGCTGGGGTGGGGGGTGGGAGGCTGGTACTCTTTAGATGGAGCTTTGACTCCGCTGTGGAAAAGTGGAACGTGAGCATCGCCAACGTTGGAGCCACGCCACACGCACCCGTGCTCACCATCCAACTTCAACCTCAGATCAGACAAGACAACCCGCTGAATTTAAGCTTGTTTTTAAGTGCTAATCCCCCACCCCTGGCTTGCTGAAGGGTGGGAGGGTTTGCGTTGACTTGAGAGCGGAGCTGACTCTTCCTGGAGGGTGCGGTCAGATGTTTTTGATGTCAGCTAGATAAATCGTCATGTTTCAGTTCTCTGCAGGAGAGAGTGAAGTTTTTTTGTTAATTTTTCACAGATCAAAATGCTGCTTTAGGATTCTTTATAGAGATGAATGAACACTAGAATACATTAAAAACCTCAAAAAGTTGAATTTTCATGTTAGGGCCCCTTTAAGTGGATAATGTGTATTACTCAAGGTCTGTCTATATATTTCTCTTAATATGTTTGGGTGTAACTATCAACTATCCGAAAGCTTTGCAAAAGTTGCAACATGGACACAAATGGATCACGGATGGACCTGATTAACCGGCTTCGAGGGGAGATGAAAAGCAGGCAGACCTATCACGAGGTCTTTCAGTCAGTTTGGGGAGCCTCTGGTAAGTGTGGAACTCAAATATTTTTTCAGTAAGAAAGTTACAAAAGATAAAAGGATTTAGAGACATAATTTCAATTTCATATTTTCTATTTACACTTAGGTGGTTGGTCTGTCATAATGTGTCCCCATGGCATTGTGTACAGTGTCAAGTTCAACTTGAGAGCAGAAAGCCCGAGGGATTATGCAGACCTCCTTTTGTCATGGAAGCACTTACCAAATGTCTGCATTTATGTGGCCCATGCAAACCTCAGACTTACAGAAACCCCCCCATTCCAACCTTTTGAGGAAAGGCTTGCTGAGCCAACAGCAGATAATGTTGAGGCTGCTTCCCATGGCAATCTTAAAGTTCCACTACCATGGCTGCTTGAAAAGCTTCCAGTCTCAGAGATTAATGGTCATCCTGTAACAGGCTCCAGCAAACACTTTGTCGTGTATGATCAGGACAATACCAAAGATCCACTGGATGTCCTGAGAAGGATCCACATTGTTCCAGAACTGCAAGCAACTTTAAACAGCGAAGTTGCAGAGCAACTGTTTGCCTGTCTGAGGAAGAACAACTATTTCCTCAACAACATGGGACCTTCCGCTCACATTTTTCTAATGCGAAACATCCTAGAGCACAGAAATGTGAATCTAAACATAAAACTGATCAAGAGACAGTTAAGAAGAGGTGTTCAACAAATGAAAACAACGACACAGTCACACTTGGGCCAAGTGATACTGGGTAATCTAAATCTTTACCTTACACAAGGATATTACAGTTTTTTTATGCGGATTAAAATAAACTAAGCTATTTTTTCTTGACCGTTAGGTCATGAAACATTCCATGACACAGAAAGTCTGGCTGTGGAGACCAATCCAAAAACCCAGCATCAAGTGGAATCAGATGTTTCCACTTCCAAAGCAGGTACATCTTATATGCTAATGTAGTTCACACATTGACTCTTAGGTTGATTCATTGCATATTTTTGTTAATATTTTTAAACTTTGAAATGTTCTTTATAAAGTTTCACTTCAGACCCACAAAGAAAGACTCCAATGCGGGCCCCATTGTGCAAGTCTGACAGAGTTGGACAACGTGGAAGCTGAGCGTTCCTGCTGGTCATTTGACATGCATCAAAATCAAGAGCAAGTGGTAATAGCCTTTAGTTTTTTTTTTTTGTTCTGATCGGAATGTCAGCATGAAGAAGTTGCAATGTTATTAACATTTACTTTAAAAGTGGTTTTGTTTTTCATAGCTTCAGTACGTCTTGGATACAAGGAGGCCAGGAAATGAAGTCATTGTTCAAACCTTCAAGAAGACATGCCTTACACGGTCTGACTTCCTGACCCTTGGGCTGAGGCGAGATGTGGAGTCTACTGTAAGTTTATTGCACTACTTTACATATGTGTTGTGCAAGTATTTCATTTACAATTAACAAAACACATTTCTTTTTCTTAGATTTTGAATGCCTGCTTTGAAATGCTGGAAAGGATCGGTCTTTCAAAGGTGCTATGAGCCTTATATGCTTTACAGAACAACAAATGTGGGAACTTAAATGTGTTGAGATGTCACCAAAAACGTTTTTTTTTTCCCAAGTCTTATCTTAAGTCCCTTATTTTAAAAAAAAAAACAGATATTTTCTTTTATCTGTTATTAACTTTCTATATTGAAATTGTATACTTTGCTAATGCTTGATCAGGGAAAGAATATCTACACTGTAGATATGTACATCTGTCCTACCTGGCTACCACCTCTGAATATTGATCCGATGACAAGTCTCCCTGTAAGTATGCAGCATGTTTTTCATTTATGAATGGGACAAACTTGGCATTAGTCTTCATACTGTTTTTTTTTTTTTTTTTTCTTACTATCCTTCAAAAGAGTGAAGCCCATCTGAAGGATTTCATCTTATTCCCTCTGTGGACACCTGGACATTTCCAGATCTGTGTAAGTATTTAATGTTTCTCAAAGAATTATTACATATTTACTTACTAATACATTAACCATTGTATTGACAAAGTGTACTTTTGATTTTGTGAGCGTTGCATACCTGTTAACTTGTCCCTTTTTGGGGGATTTAACCACTATTTTCTTTATATGGGTGATACATGGGAATCTCATAGATCCGATGAGTTTTTATTTTGGAGTTTATACACTGAATCAACTGAATTTTACGTGTGAGTGTGTGTGTGTAAGGGGGGTTGTATTATCTGAAATTTTGTTTTATCCTCTCTTTTTACTTAATTAATATTTATTTATTTTTACTGAATTATGCCTATCTATCTATCTATATATATATATATATATATATATATATATATCCTCTTTTTCACCTCATATTTATATCTGTGTTTATTCATATATATATATATATATATATATATATGTATTTTTATCTATTATACGCCTTTTACATTTTAACTCCAGTATTTACCTCTGAAGGATCCTCCACATCAGTGATTGTCTTTTCTCATTTAACCACAGTGGGATCTCCCGGGTCTGGCTCTTTGCTAGGATCTGGGGGGTCCTGTGGTGTACTCTGTAAACTTGATTTGGGGCTCACTGGTGTGGACAGGTCCCTAAAATATTATTTTCTCACGGCAGTACAAAGCCAGATTTCTATTTTCCAGCTTTTTAGTAATTAGTTATTTTTATTGTCTTCAACATCATGGTGTGGCAATATGTCGATGTGTGTTTGTGTGAGTGTGTGGAGGGGTGGGATTTGAGGGCATTGTCCTTTGTTTTTAACATTTTATTATTTTTTATGTAAAGCACTTTGATTGAAAATGATCTTTTTTGAAAAGTGCTATACAAATAAAGTTGATTTGATATGTATGGTGTCTGGGGCTCTTTTTCACTTCTATCAAGGAAGCAGTACTGCAATGCTACAGAAATGACTGTAATGTGATTTTCAGATAAACATCAGCTTTCCTCCTTAGGTCATGAAGCCAGAGCAGAAAGAGATTGTCTTTCTAGACTCCCTTTATGCTCATACCAACTTGGGATTTAGAGCCCAGCAGTTCATGCCACTCTTGAGGTTACATTTGAATGATTTTCCCCATTTGGTCAAGTTCCTCTGACCTTTAACAGTGTTTGGTCGTGTTCTACAGACCTTTTTTTTGCACGTTTTGTTCTGATGAATATTACTTTTTTGGTCACATTCCTATGACCGTTGAAATGTACAGTGGCAAGAAATAGTTTTGAAACCCTTATTAATAAATTGAGCGTTCATTATTGTGTCTACAATTATGTGGAAAAAATAGACAACTACAGTATGTTAATACATTAATAGTGTATTGATGTGATCACTAAATTTTCCTGTTGCAAATCATGTAACATCCACAGAGCAATTTTTGAAGTAATGGTTCACATATCCCTTCCTGCCACTGTACTTTTTGAAGCATTTGCAGTCATGAGGTCGTGTTCATTAGACCTTCAGACATTGTATTTAATCCACTTGTTTTTACATTCACAGATTTGTAGTTTTTTTTCCCTTTAAACACACAGGGCTGTTGCACAGAAGATCTGTCCAGGCACATGGACTGAGATGACGGCCAAAGATTTGGTGGTATGTTGGCATAAATAACACTTGACATTTGTAGTGAATTATGTAAATGTGAAAGCCAGTTTAAAAAAAATATATTGTTAAAAGAATATATATAAAGTTAAAGGAGAATAATTTATCTAAAACAATGTAAAAGGTTCCTGTAGCAGAGTTTTGTAATTATGTATGACAATGGTGCTGTCATATCTTACTACTTCTGTGTCACTCCAGTCATTTTTGCTTTCATCAAAACAGGGCTTCCCAAGGCAAGACTTCGGATCCGACTGTGGAATATTCATACTAGTGATGGGTAAGAGTGTGCACTGACACAAATATGTTTAAATTTCTTTGCATTTTTTTTTTTTTATCAAGTTTGAAGTTTATAAAAACAAACCATGGGTATGTAACGAACCGCAGACAGCAGGTTCCATTGATCTGGAGGTGTGTGGAGACAGAACCCAGGACCACAATTTATAAAGAGGCAAGTGTTTATTTTTTGTCCAACAGGAAGTCCTCAGTCAGTCCGGAGCCAGGAGCCTCTGTCAAAAAAATAAAACGACCTGAGAGTTTTGTCCAAGATAAAAAAAACACCAGGCTATATAAAAACCTCACACCACAACACAACAGGATAAAATAATAAATAAACACATGCACTAAAAAACAGCTCTGGTCTAATAAAATAAACTCCCAGGTCACTAAAAAGGCAGGTGATAGAGGGGTACTTAACTGGAAGAGGGGTGTATCGTGACCACACCCCTCTGTGATTCCAACGTCGCTCCCCCCTCCTCGACCGCTGCCTGGCTCCTGGCTCTAGCCCTCCGGTTCCGACTTGCGGGGCGGGTCGTCCAGTGTACTCCTGACGGTGGCCTGGCGCCGTTCCTCCACTGCTGGTCCGCTGTCTCCGGTACGCTCCTCCGTCGTCGCTCGGCTCGTTTCTCCTCCCGGCGCGGCTTCTTTAGGCGGAGGGTATGCAGAAGGAAGCAAGGAAGGAAGCAAGGAAGCAAGCAAGCGAGCGAGCGAGCCCGGGCTTCCTGGTTCCAACCCCCTTTCCTTCTCTATTTCCTGTTTTGCAGCGTTCGTTAAAAGAGGATTCTCCCATTGGGCACGCCCCCTGCCGCACCTGTGTCCCATTTGCAGCAATGAGGCGGACTGTTCATGGGGCTCCAAACTTAAAAAACTAAATAAAAAGTAAAAAAAAAAACATTACCCCATTACAGGTACTTATGATGGGATACAATATAAAGGTGTTATGGTGTCCCAATGATGAATTCATGAAAGTATCATCATTTAATATTTAACTTTTTTTGCACAGGCTGCATTGTACGTGATCCTCAATGAAAAGTTTGACTACTCAATTGTAAGTATAATTTCTAGCAGAAAATTTGGTCTTCAAGCCTGCATTCTGTGTTGTGCACTAAAGTTCAATTTTTTACAATCATTTCAGCTCGACATGCCCGTTTTGTGGAGGTGGTGGTGTTTGTTGTTATTGGAAAACAACTCTTTAAACAGGTAGAGAAGAAACAGAAAATATTTTTTTCATTTTTATTTAATGTTTTCTTTTTACAGTGTTGGTAAACCTTAAGAATCACTATTGTTTTGATGGTAATGCGATTTAATAAATGCATTTCTATAGATAAAATGTAAACAATTGTGTCAGATCATGGGATGACTGTTTCTCTTTATTATTCAATCTGATTTTATTATATCTCATTTTAGTTATGGAAAAGTCTTTGCCCACTGGACAGAGGAATGCCAGGGCCTCCTTGATGGGAAGCATTTGCCTGTTTTCAGGCTAAAGCGAAAGCGTGTTCAAAACACTGAGGTCAGTTATGAAGACTATCAAAGTGGATCTTGTTCATTAGAGTTGTAACAATTCATTACGACAACAATTGGATTAGAATCTATATTAGGGGTTGCCTATTGGATTCAGCTTCAGTACTGGATCAGTTGGAATAATCCAAACGACTTAAAATTCCTAAAATTGTATTTAGATTAAATTTCCACCAGTGTGACTCAGATAGAAATACCTGGTGCTGATGGTGAAGGTTCCAGATTCCTTGTTTTTAATTTGAATGTGTACAAACAAACAAGTCAACAAGAATTAATATAAAATGAATTGATATTTTAGTTTTGCAAAGTTCAGCCCACTGTTGTTTTTCACAAGAATGTATCACAAAGGATCTTTATTAGAAGACTGTATGGTCACACATTGGACTGGAATGATGGTTGCTCATTAGCATCACATTTGTTTTGTTTGCTGGGATTGAGCATTGGTCGTTTTTACCTTACAGTCTATATGAAATGATATTTTCAAAGAGCAATTATAAGATTGAATTATTTCATGTCAATAAGATATGTTGATTTGCTTCTTCTTTAGACAGATCAATCTGGAGGATTAGAAAATCAATGAAACATTAAATGAATGAAACATTTAATTAAGAATGAATTGAAACTGTCTCTCTAAGTCACACAACAAAATATGTTTTCTGTTTTAGGATTGTTCATGATATGTTTACTTAAAGGGCATGAATCTGATTTTCAAATTTGACTTTGTTAGGCAAACTGCAGAAAAGGCTCCTGATGATGGCCGCGTGTGCATGGCTCAACCATTCAAGTTCTGTGTTCTTCAGACATCAAAAAACACAGGACAAAGGTAGGTTATGAGTTAAAAATAACACGCAAAAAATCTTTCATAATTTTTTTCCCCAATCTTTTAAAAGAAAATACATGAATGAATGTATAGATAAACAAACATGTCTTTATGTGCTTAGACTCCTCTACCCAGATGTCAAATGTCTGCAGTGGTTGCAGTGCCAAACATGCAAAGGATGGCTTCACCAAGACTGTGCTGGAGAACACAGCAAAGTCTTGGGAAATAGATCCTTCGACTGTGGATGCACAGATTCGCCTGACAGCACTGGGTAAAAAAACAACTATCTTGATACTTAAGTGACTATTTAATGTCACATAGTGTAAAATGACAGTAGTAGGAGCTGAAACATTGAACATATGACTGCAAGATGGGATTTCCTTTTAGACAAAGGGTTTTATGAAAGTGCTAGCCTGACGGTGTTACTTATCACTAATAGGCTAATTTTTAGATATAATTAGAGAAAAATATCCGTTTTCTGGATAAAACAATATCACAACATTAATGCAAAAGGAAACAAAAAAAGGTCTGGTCACTCTGATTTTTCCTCTGCAGGTTTGGTAAACTTGTAGGAGATGAGGAGATTCTGTCCCTCTTTCCTGGTCATATGATAAAGGTAATAGAGGATGATGTGATAGAAACTAAATCCTGCAGTTTATTACATATTCACACTTTGCACTTTCAGGCACTGCATGAGGACCTGACCACAGGGAAAGTTCTTTCCAATAGGATGTACCTGTGGCAGAACCCAATGTCCTCATTATCCCTCAAACAACACTTGAAGCTGAGGACACTAAACTTGAGTGACCAGCTGGTATATTAAAATCTCATCAGTCGTGTGTGTGTGTTCATACATTATTTGTTCTGATATTTCCCTATCTCATCAGATATTTCAGATACTGAGGGCCATTGAAGATGCCACAGGAGTCGGGTCCTTAATCCGGAAAGGGGAGATCCAGCTCCTGGATTATGTTTTCGATGTCATGCTCCCAGAAGTAAAATTCTCTATTTTGTTCATGAAATATAAGAATCTTTTAGGGGATTTTGGTAAACATTTCACTTGTAGTAAACCATAGCAGTGCATCGCCAGGTATAATTAAATCTTTTCCCTGTTTTTCAGATCCTAATCAGCATCTGGACAAACCAGGGAAAGACGAGGCTGCAGGCGGAGATTCTGCTGGCTCGGGGCAGCATTTTTTAATTAACTCAGTTGTTGTTATTCTGTTTTTAAGAGTTGAGTGTTACTTGTTTGTTTTAACTGTTGAGTTGGTAATTTATCTTTTTTTATTCAGTTTAAATTGATTTATACAAATAAAGTTTCTTTCAAACTTGTGCTCGTCTCAAGTTCTTCATGTTGTATGATGGAGTCACAAGGAAAACTTGATCTATAAAGGTTAGCTGCTTCTGTAGCAGGATACTTCTTTAATTTGATTTAATGAATCTAATATCTATGAGCACTTAAGATGTTCCAGAGGGAGATGGCAATCGACGGATCGAGTCTCACCAAGTTCTGTCCAGGATGTGAAGAACCGTCCCATTATCTTCAAGTGCTGCATTGTTTGAAATTAACATATGTATGTACGTGTTTATTGCAGTTTCATTTGCAGCTGGACTCCATATATTTTTTCAAAATAATAAAATTTTAATTAATTTTTTTCCAATGTTTAATTAATGTTGAGATAAATTAAAAGCCAACTCAGGATTTTAGGCTACAGTTTGAAAGTTTTTGGTTTTATGAATACAAATATTAAGAGTATACAGAGCAACAAACTAAACAAAAAGTGAATCCATTAGATCCAGTTTAAATAAGAACGTTTGAATATCTTGTACTGAACGTATTCTCCCCTTGATATAAATAATGGTACAATCTGTCATGGCCATACCTCTGCCACACCTGCTGGCAGCCACACAGGTAATCTGGCTTATTGATTTCACCTGTGTGGTTGCCTTTATAGCAGGAGCTGCCCTGCAGAGCTGTGCCAGAAGATCTTCTACTTCCATGAGACGCCAGCCTGCCAAAGCTGGTGTCCTCCGTGCCCTGTTTGCCTACATGACTTTGTCAGGACGGACTTGGAGTCATTTCCTGGATTGGATCTGTTGCCCTGCGGTCTCTCTCTCTCTCTCTCCACCCCCCCCTTCCTGGATCTCTTCAAACACACGTCGAATTCTGCACTTAACCTTCTTCACAACAGAGTGAGTGCAAACGAGATTCTTTTGGAAGCTCCTTCTGAACAGATTAATACCTCTGCTCCTCTATCCTAGTGTGCCTGACCCTCCCCCTTCACTGGACCCAGGAGCCCTGGCTTGTTGCACTCCAATATTAAAAGGACTGAATCATTGCCAGTTCTGCCCAGTCTGTTTTTTGGGATCCACTCACTCACCCTGATACAATCCGTGCTCTCTTCAGACGTCTGTCAATTATGTTGATTTACAATTATTGTAGCACTACATTGCTTATCCATGACACTTAGCTCAATTAGCATAGCAAAAATGTGATTTTTGTAAACTAAAAATAACATCAGCGGCAAGGAAAATATCAACAGAACACTGATGGATAGAATTTATTCTGGACACATAGTCCAATCAGTAGAACTGCATTAAAACAATGCAATGTCAGAAAATATACAGGTTAAGAACAGTAATTTTTAGATTTTTAATGTAAAGGTGACAATATTTATATATTTTGTTTTGCAAGCATCAACGTCTGCGGACCCCCCCTCCTCTCAATTGAAAATGGTTTGGTCCGACTGGATTAGACAGACAGACCAACCCACAGTGGGTAGAGAAGACATGCTTTAAAAAATCAGGAGCTGTAAACACTTGATTTAGAGGAGGACCTCCATGAAAAAAGACAAGAATAGACAGCCTGTCTGTTGCCGCAGTGCATGCTGGGAGCGTAGCGGGGGTGATAGGGGAGAGAAGGAGAGATGGCGAGTGCTCGAAACAGATATACACAGGGGGGCTTAGGTGGGGGCTCAGCTGTTGTTTTGGAGTTTTAGTGATGCGTTTGAGCCTTTTTATGGAGCTTCAAACTACAATCATTCAGATTCAGAATGAACTTTATTGGCCAAATAAGGGATATATACAAGGGATTTGGTTTCAGTGACCTGTGCTCCTATGCAAAAAAGATAAAGAGAATATAATAACATAAAAATGAAAATATCTCTTTCTATATATATAACATATTTACTGCTTTAGGAGAATGTTTTTAAGACTGAATTTTATTTGAAAGGAACTTGAATATGCTGCTATCAGGATAAAATAAATCTATATATAGCCTATAAAAAAATAATACATGGTTTAATTATTGTGTATATTATGTATATGTACAATAATTATTAGAAATATTTAAATTTTCCCCACAGTTTTCAATACTGCGATAATACAAAAAATAATAAAACTTTGATTTTAACTTTTTTGTTTCAAATTAAATTTTTGGTTAGGGGGGATGGGGGGAGTTTAAGGTATACACATCTGAGGTCGTGACGAGACTCCACCACCACCTTATTTTAAATCAGGAAAAACCCTGCAGAACACACACAGATTAATGCAAAATAGCAACAACACACACATATCTACACACACACACCTTGTCACTGCCAGCTGACTATAAATGGGCGCCAAAACGCTGAAACCAAATACATAGTTCGAGGTTGATCAATGTTCCACATGGTGAACCATCCTGTTACCTCGCTCCCATATCTGCAGAAATGATTCCAGAAGAAAACCCATGTCTTCTGAAAGTTCCTGGTCTTGCGTTTGAGGGAGATTCTGATTTTCTAAAGTTGTAAACATGACATAATATCTGTAAGCCACTGGTTGTGGGTTTGAATGGACAGCATCCCTCCATCTAAAAAGAATGGCACGTCTAGCCACGAGGGAGGCAAAGAACAGAGCTTGCTGTTTTTCTTGAGTTGGAGACCCCTCCTCCCCCACGATCCCAAACAGAGCAGTTAGAGGGCCTGGATGAGGCGTAACTTTGCGTATATAGTAGGGATGTCCCGATCCGATCACGTGATCGGAAATCATGTGGTTGAAGACTTGATCAAAATCGGGCTGCGTTGTCCGATCAGGATCGGGTATTTCATTTATTCTTATTCTGATCAGCGCTTTATATTTCAATCTTATTATTCCGGATAAATCCTCCACTAGAAGTCTGCATGTCAAGAACAGATCAAAAAATTTTATTCCCGGAAAACGCAGCAGAAAACGACAACAGTTCAAGCAGAGGACTGATAAACAGCTAGCTAGCTGATCACGATTCAGACTTATGGGATCAATAACTCTTTTGAAAACACTTTAAACCGACAGCTATTGTCTCTAAACAACAACCTCTGAAGGCATTTTAACAGAAAAAGACAGAGTTTTGTTTCTTTTTAATGTTAAGCTCTTCATGCTGCTACAGATGGTTAAACAACAGCTGCTAACTGCTACATGCTAGCACCGTGATTTAACTCCTCAGGACCCGAGCTGTCCTTTGATATGCCTATTTATCTGAAAGAGAAATAAAAGTTCGAAAAATTAACTATTCTGATAATAAAACCGAAAATGTGATGTCTTAAGAACTTAAAGAGAAGCACATAATCTTAAAAAAACAAACAAAAAACTGATAAATGAAAATTAATAATGATATGAGCTAGTCATGAACACTCATTAAATTCATACTAAAACAGTCATACTTTTTTTTCAAGAATTTAAAATGAGGACAGGAATCACATTTGGTCAAAAATGTTCAATAGCTCTAAAGATATTAAAGCTAAATTCACTAAACTTTCTCACATGACTAATTATCACTTATAGAACAAGAAAATATGATCCCCCCCAGTTTATATTTGCTCTGTTTTTACTTGGCTAATGAAGCTACTTCACAGAAGTGTTCTTTTTAAGTTTTTAAGGATAAAAGAAGTTTAATGAAATATAAATAAGGGACAACACAAATCTGTTTTTTCAATTTTTTCATGTTTTAAATGTGTTACAAAAGTATCGGATCGGGACTCGGTATCGACAAATCCACAAAATCAAATGACTCTGAATCGGATCGGGCCCAAAAAAACCTGATCGGGACATCCCTAGTATATAGGATAAGGCTTGGAACACTTCAACCCAGAACCTCCTGAGAAGACGGGCAGGACCAGTACATGTGGATAAGAGTGGCTTCACCAGTTTTACATTTATCTCATTAAGGACTGATGTTTGGGTAGATGCGTGATAGCTTTGATTGAGATGAATGTGACCTATGTACCACTTTTAATTTAATTAAACAATGCAGAACGCAGAGGGATGATGAGTTCACCTGTTTAAATACTGAATTCCAGGTATCTAAGGATAGGGACATGCCCATATCCTCCTCCCATCCTGCCCTGAGCTGAGCAGAGCGGGGTCTAGATCTGACAAGAGGTTGTAGATGACTGAAATAAGTCTCTTCTGGGACGGGTTTAAGGAAAGAACTAGGATTGTAACGTGTATCCGGGTTCTCTGGGACTCGCGATCTGCTCCTGAAAATTCGAGGACGAATATTCGCGACGTCCAAGATTGCTGATTCATGATCTTTAAAAATATAGTAAAATGCTGTAAAATAGTTTCAAAATATCATCAGAGGACAATGTATTTTTGCTCTGAAATGCAGATTAATGTAGGATTTTAAGTTTACAAACTAAAAGAAAGCACAAAGAGCCGCGGTAGCCACCTGAAGTAAAACACATCTGTGTGACATTGAAGCTTCCGGTTACAAAGTAAAACTAGCGAGAGCTTTTTACTGTTCAAAAACTGAGACTGAAGTTCTGTTCACTGACATAAATTCTGATAAAAAATGAATTAACTTTACCATCAGAGCTTTAACTCCAGTGTTTAAATTATTTTGGTTATGGTAACTCTTCACAAGTTGACGCAATTAACAAAACCCCATCTTATTCTGAAGAAACGCAGCCTTGCGCTGCTGAAAGGCGAATGTAATCAACGTAAATCAGCTGATTCTGCTGCGAAAAACATGACTTTTTTCATACAGGCTCTTCACCAATATGTAATACTTAGAACTAGTGGTGTAATAGATCAGGGATAATCCGTGGTCCGTACCGATCAGAGGCCGTGAATCAGTGTATCATTTGTTCATTCGTTTTTCAATTTAAAATCGGATATGAAAAAAACAAAAAACGAACCGTCTTTGCTTTTCCGATTCAAAAACCAAAACGGAAAAACGAACTGTTATTCGTTTTTTCGTTTTGCGCACCAAAACAAAAAACGAAAATCGGATAACAGGTGTTTCATCCGTGTATCATTCGTTCATTCGTTTTTCAATTTAAAATCGGACATGAAAAAAAAGAAAAACGAAGCGTTTTTTCTTTTTCCGATTCAAAAACCAAAACGGAAAAACGAAAATTGGATAACGGGCGTTTGATTTGGTTTTTCGTAGTTTCGTGTCTGACACAGGGGGTCACCTTGAAGTGGTTTGCGCAGATTCTTATTGTGAAAACAGGTGTGTTGCTCGGGCAGTAGCTGTCTTTCTTTAAGGGAAATGGATCGTTTTATTAGTGTTTGTGGCTGTAAATGGAAAATCCGAGACCCAAGGACATGAAAATACATCCGTTCCAGGTAAGAATCAGTTATATTTTTTTCAGTCACATGTCTCTGACGATGTGAGTTTGCTACTTTGACAAGCTAGCTGTTGCTAGCTCCTATGGGGCTGCACAGAGTCCGGTCATGGATTATTAATATTATGTGATTAAATATGAGAAGTTGTTGGCTGTACATTTAATGAAAAGCACTAATCAGCAGTGTCTCCTCTTTTTTGAACCATATTGTCAGAACGTTAGTGATGGAGCTCGCGACGTCCCCCAAATGTCTGGAATGTGATGCGGTTTTTTCTGATTATTTTTGACCCTAACGACTTGCCATAGCTCTACATACATTCCCCTGTCGGCTCTTGCCAGCTGGGTGCAGGAGTGCGACAGCAGCCGCTCCTCACTGGAAGGTCTCCTGAACTCAGACACAGAGATGTGTACCGATGTTTTTATTCAGCTCTTTAAAATAAATCAATCTCTCAGTATCTGCGTTCTTCACGAAGAGTTCCAGAAAAGTTTTGACGGAAGCTTCTCCCACACTCAGCGGGGCGTCAGAGCAACAGACTTTCTGATGACTGACAAGCATCAAATCTGACGCTTGTTAAAACTAATACATTGTACAATAAATTAATTGGACGCCAAATGCAGTGAGCTTGGACAGAGAATTGATTGTAATAAAGCGCGCGGGGCGCGCAGCAGCAGCAGCGGGGGTTGCTGGTAAAAGTCGGCTCGTGCGCGTTTGTTTACCTTTCATGCAGACGAAGGACGCGGAGTGGAGTCCAAAAAATGACCGAAATGAGAGCTAATAAACACAATAATTAGATACAAACACTTACTCGCCCTGTGGCGATTAACTCTCTAACTTTTACTTGTCAAATAGTATGGAGTCCCGAAAGAGCCAAAATTAAATAAATATATACACCATTAAATAAATAAATAAATGTGGCATTAAATAAATAAATGTGGCATTAAATAAATAAATGTTGCAATAAATAAATAAATGTTGAAATAAATGTGGCAATAAAATATTAAAAGAGCACATTTAAGTATTTCATGACATATTTATTTATTTCATTGCCCAGTGTGGGTCAAAAGAGCCACATTGAAATAAATATATTTAATATGAAATAAATAAATAAATGTGGCATTAAATAAATAAATGTTGCAATAAATAAATAAATGTTGCAATAAATAAATAAATGTTGAAATAAATGTGGCAATAAAATATTAAAAGAGCACATTTAAGTCTTTCATGACATATTTATTTATTTCATTGTCCCTTGTGGGTTAAAAGAGCCACATTGAAATAAATAAATGTAATATGAAATAAATAAATAAATGTGGCATTAAATAAATAAATGTTGAAATAAATAAATAAATGTTGAAATAAATGTGGCATTAAAATATTAAAATAGCCATTAAAAAGCCATTTTTAACATTTCATAATATATTTATTTATTTCATGATTTCATTATACATTTCATGAAACAGGAAGTGGACATGCCATGAAAATGCAAACTGTCAGATTCTCTCGTCAAACTCAGTGGGCTGGCCTAACTCTCGTGTCTCTGCTCTGTTGCTCTGGCCTGGTGCAACAATTCTCATCATGGCGAATTTACGGCATTTCCACGATGTCTGCAGCGACTTGGTTAGAGACATTTTACAAATTGCAGACGATGTGGAATCAGAGTCCTATAACCAAGATCAAGTACTGGCCAAGATCGAGGAAACTGTCGAAGTTATTGGATTAATTTCCGCAGTGTCTGACGTTGACATCGATCCAACAGTGGCTGAGAATTTAGCGGAAGTACTCCACCGTATCTCTCGTCACACTGTGCAACGGGCAGAAGACGTACCAGGACCAGGGCGTATACCGTTTGAAATCCCTTTTACATTTCTGGAGTGCCAGATTCTTTGTGGGACAACAACAACTGAAATCGCTGCAATAATCGGCGTGTCAAAGAGGACCATTACAAGGCGCATCCAACAACTGAGATTAAGGTACTGTATATGTATGCTGTTGATAGGATTTAGCAGAGCTGTAACGACCTGTTTCCGAAAATTTCAGTTTGAATTTATTGTTTATAAATGGTAGAGTGTAGTAAAATATAATTTTGTGACATGTAGTTCTTGCTCTGAAATACATAGTAATGTTACATTTTTAGTGTATACGTTAATACAAAGCTGGATGTGGAGCGCTACTGATAACGGAAGTCAAGTCTTCGAAATAAATCGTCGGTAATGCTTCCTGTTTTCAAATTAAAATTAGCAGTCGTCTATAATTTAGCCGAAGTCCTGCTCACACAGAATTTCTGTAAACAACAACAACAAAAAAAAAAAAGAAAATATCGATTTTCATTCTTTGGGTAAATGGTAGCTCTTCAATTGATTCTGAAACACAGAAATGCAGCCCCACTATGAAATGCTACACCGATTTCGAAATTAGCCATCCTGAAAAAGATGATACCCTTCGTAGGGAAAAAAGTGACCTAAAAGTTTTCAAGGGGCTCTGCATCACTATGTAATGCTTGGAAGATAAAGTGTTGCAGAACTCTGGTGGGGAAAAAAAAAGAACATTTTCATTTTTTTTATGTTCAATGATCTAAAACAACTGTGATTTTTATGCTTTGTTTGTTACTGCTGAACTCAACCAAAAACTGACCAAAGACAGCATTTGTTTCTATTTAAATTGAAGGTTACATATGGCGGTCAGGAGGGATGAAATAGAACTGTTTGTTTTCAGTTTTGGTGACTTTGATCTACTACTCTAAATAAAGAAAAGGCATACACGATGTTAATTCAATCAATAAATTTGTAATTAGTGTTCTTCTATAACCAAAATATTTTCCTTGGAGTAAAATTTGCATTTTTTTTTTTTATCGTTTATGTGCAGAAGGATCGATCTCTATTCAGCTGTCTCTGATGAGGAGTTGGACCGCATTATCACTGAAATTCACAGAAGACATCCGAATGATGGATACAGGCTAATGCGTGGTCATCTGAACGCAAGAGGTGTACGTGTTCCTAGTAAGTATAATTCTTATACATTACATTTAATCATGAAGCAGATGCTCTGCAACCAAAGCCACCTACAAATTGAACACAACTATTACATAAAAACCACATAAAGAAAAAGCCTTTAACCGAAACTAATAACGTATTAATCTTTAAGTGTGTTATGCAACAAGGAAATTGTGTAGGAATTTAAGATTGCTAATTAAGCTATTATGTGTTCTCTGTTTTGAGCTTGGTGGTGGTTCCATTAATGTTAGATCACTGCGCTTTAAATATAACACACAGCAAATATTTTTTTTTGCTCATTACCTGTGTAAATGGGACTTCAACAGACCTGTTTGTTGGGCTTTGTCAAACTTTTTACTTTTAATAAAAAAAAATTTTTTCTCAAGAAAGAGAACACATTTAATAAGAAATCAATTCATTTTTGCATTTTCTAGTATTTGTCCTTTTAAATTCCTGTCAATCAAACTGTCCCAGAAAATCTCTCTTTGAATTAATTGAGAAGTTAATACGTCACAAAGCGTCTGCTGTACAAGCACTAAACCCTCATCTGGTCCGGCTAGCGTGTCTATCTTAGGTTCTGGAGAAGAGAGGATGGTAACTTCACATTCACTGCAGTCAATTACGTCACTAAATTTTTTGGTGTGATTTTCATGCAGTACAAACACTACTAGGAAAAGCATGCTGAAAATTATCTGCTAGACTGCACACATCTTCTTTATGTTACCACGGAAATGCAAACAGCGCTCATTTGAAAGTGAAAGTTTGGTCCGCAAAGTTCTTCACTTCCAAGTCAGAGCTGATATCCAGCTCAAAACAATACTGCTCTACATTTTTCTGGAGCAGGGATGAAGATTTACGCTGGAGAGACACTGAGCTATCATGATCAGGGTCAGGGACACAGTATCTCAACTCTGCTCCAAAAGTAAATATGGCCTTCAAGCTCCCAGGCTTGAAGAAACAAAGCTTAAGAGAAACACCACCCGCACAGGCTGAAACTACTTCTCTTTTTTTATATTTCATGTCTGTCTGTATATATTTGTATATGGGGGTTGTCTAGTAAAGAACAAAAAGTGTAATAGCAGAAGTTACCGGTGAATTTACAAGTATTCTATTTAACCCTCAGTTTCAAGGCTGCAAGAGTCCCTACGGAGAGTTGACGCAGAGGGAGTCTACATGAGACGTCTCAGGCTTCAAGTTTTAAGACGGCGGCAATACTCTGTCCCTGGTCCCAACTCTTTGTGGCATATAGATGGAAACCATAAGTTAATCAGGTCAGTAATAATAAAATAAACAATGTGTCTATGAAAGAAAAATATCAATAGTTGACTATAGAAATATCCTTAACTCTTTTTTGCACTCTTCCCTTACAGATGGAGATTTGTTGTTCACGGTGGTGTGGACGGATTCAGCCGTTTGGTGGTGTACCTTTCTGTTGCTGACAACAACAGAGCCAGTACAGTTTTGCAGAGCTTTTTGGCAGCTGTTGACCGTTACGGTCTACCATCGAGGGTACGATCAGAGAAAGGTGGAGAAAATGCAGATGTGGCAGAAATGATGATCAGGAGCAGAGGTTCCGGCAGAAATTCTCACATCACTGGCAGGAGTGTACACAACCAGCGGTAAGTGAAAAAGTTTGGTAATTAAGAAGTTCACATAGTATTTTTTCTATAAAATATAAAAATAAACTAACACTTGGTGTATTCCCTTCAAATAATAGGATCGAGAGGATGTGGCGAGATGTGTATGAACACGCTTTGGACCTCTTCCACGAGATTTTCATTACGTTGGAAGATCAAGGAAATCTGAATCCTGACAATGAAGTACATCTGTTTGCTCTGCATTGGGTCTTCCTTCCAGTAATCCAGAGAAGCTTAGATTCCTTTTGAAATGCATGGAACTTTCACGGCCTAAGAACTGAAAGGAATCAGTCGCCTCAGCAACTGTGGACAAGATACAGAGACCAAGGCCCCACAAATGATCCTTCTGAGGTAAAATAACATTTGAACTCACTTCTTTTTCCTGAAGGGATTAGTATTAAAGTAAAGCACAAATTAATCTCTCCGGTCTACAGAGCTTTAAAAATCTCTCTATGTTTTCTGTGGTGCACATTGTATTTCAGAACTCACTAAGCTGCATTTATTATCTCACTGCCTTTTTGTAGGAGTCATAACCATGCAAAGGACAAGTTTTGCTAAATAATGTAAATTCATTTGCTTTTTGTCCATTCAGATTGATGAAGACTATGGCATTGACTGGAATGGACCTCACAATCTTGATGCTGGGACTGTGTTGGTCCCTGAGGTACAGCTGGCTCGTGATCTCACGGCAGAGGAAGTTGCCATGTTGCCAGCTCCAGGAGTTTCTGTAACTGATGCTATCAGATCGTTTATGGAAGCTGTGGAAGTGTTGTCGAGAATAATAGGCTGATGGAAAACACATGCTTTTATTGTTTGATAGAAGATCAAAGTACTCTCATAACTGAAAACGCAGAGAACGCTGATAACTTGGAAAAAAAATTAAAAAAATCTAAAGGTATTTACTTTGCTTACCTTGTCATTATTTTTTTTCTTAAATTTAACGCAACTCAAAAGCAGAGTAATTTAGCTTCAGTGGGTATAAAACAAAATCAACATTATCAATCACAAAAGACCTATCAGAACAGAAGACTGTACAAGAAAAAAATAAATATTAGCAGAACATCCAAAAAAAGCCTATGGATCAATATAATGAATAACCAAACTGTAAATTAAGAAATGCCATTAACGTAAGCACACAAGGCAATAAAAAAAGAGACCTTATTACAAATTACTTCAACACATTTATAATAAATCCCCAGAAAGGAAAAAAAAAAAGAAGCACTTAAACAAGTCCAAATCCAGTGTGGGAACTGTTAATAGCTGAGATGAGTGCCTTTTCAAAGTCTGTGTAACTTTGAAAATGAATTGGCAGCTTTAGCGTCTCAAAGCACGTAGACGATGTTGGGAAGGTTCCCCCTGAAAGTTCTACTTTCAGTTCCGATGGAAGCTTTGTCCAGCCCACCCAGAAGGTCAACAGCTGGGCCAGGGTAGCAGATGAAGCTAAAATTCAGAAGGATTATTTGATCTTACCATTACCTCTACTTTATTTTCAAGTAATTATGCCATTATCCAAGTAAATGTATTTACCTGACTCAATGAACGTCCTTAAGTAGCCAGTTACGCGACATGCAGAGTCCATGTCAAAGTCCTCGTCATCACTGTCTTCATCCTCGCATGGCCAAATTATTTTATCCAGGACCATCTTAAAACAATTGCATTTGTAATATGTATTAATATATATGCGTATGACAGGAATATGCAAATGACATACTTGACATATGCATGTATAAAAAATAAGTAATTTATAATGTATTTGTACTCATTAATCACAGTGTAGTTGCACAAATAGTTTAAAGTCTTACATGAGGTGTAAACTCCATTTCTGACATCCTTGGGAATAGCAGTGGGACCACATCTGGCCTAGATGTCAGCAGGGGCCACACCATCACATCCTTTATTCCTTTTCTAAGTTGTTTGGTTTGGCGGATGGTCCTTCCAATGACCTAAGACAGAAAGGGGGTGCATTTTAAAACCCTTTAAGTAAACAAAAATTTCAAAATGGAGCGGTCTCAACATAAATTATAAATAAAGCACTATTATCTGCTTTGTTTAACTAAAAATTAGCTTTTACAAAGTTTTGTACTGGGGTCCCCAAACCTTTTCTTGCTAGGGCCACATAACTGCTTTCTTCTCCTATCTGGGCTCTGTTTTTAGGCTAACAGAAAAAATGCAGCAATCACAGGATGTCTAAACTTAGACATTTATGATTTTCCAGAGTGATACACATGACCATGTTTTAATAATTTATTTCTGTAATCTTCACAGAAAAATGAATACTAAGCCGATGGATGAGATCAAGTATATTTTTTATTTGATTCACTAATAGGCAGCATTTTGGTGATGTCTAGGGCTGGGTATCGATTATAATTTCCAGAAAGGATTCAATTCAATTCAAATCATTGATTTGATCCTGGGTTTTTTTTACCTTTCGATTTTTCAATTCAGTTTTGAGTGAACAGATTTATACTTATCCTTCCATTAAATGAGTTTAAATCCAAGTTGAGAGAACAAAAGAGAGTATTTTATTTGCAACTGTTTTAAAATTAAATTGCGCGAGGGGGAGCCAAGCCTTGCTAGGAAATCACTGGTTGAGGCGACAGATTATGGACTGTGATTCTGGTGGCGCCTGTGAACGCAGGTTTCTGTCTACAGCAGCAACAAGCAATGGCTAATCCAGTACAATATACCATTGGAGACAACGAGGGATGTACCAATCAGGTTTTTTTGGGCCCGATCCAATTCCGAGTCATTTGATTTTTTTTTGTGTCTGTCGATACAGAGTCCGGAGCCGATACTTTTGTAACACATTTAAAATATGAACAAACTGAATAAACAGATTTGGGTTGTCCATTATTTATATTTATATTCATTAACCTTCTTTTATCATTAAACATTTAAATAGAACACTTCTAGGAAGTAGCTTTAATAAACAAGTAAAAATAGAAAAAATATAAAATATGAAAAAATAACTATTTTCTTATTATATATGTGATAATTATTCATGTGAGGAAATTTAGGGATTTTAGCTTTAATATCTTTAGAGCTATTAAACATTTTTAACCAAATGTGATCCCTGTCCTCATCTAAAACTCTGAGGCCTTGTGCTCTATTATGGGATCCAAATTACCCTAGCCTTAAATTGATGTGTTCTCCCTTCTGTGACAAAGGTAGAAGATACTTCATCTCTGTCATTGGACACCAGTGAAGATTTAAAATAATTGAAAAAAAGTTCAGCACACTGTCTTGTGGGGTCCAGGTGACACTTTTAATGTAAACAAGCCTTGGAGAGCGGACGGGTTAAACATGAATGATGACTTTGTTTTAGCATGAATTTGATCATATGTGTTCATGACTAGCTGATATTATTAAAAATATTTACTATTATTATTATTACTTTTTCAAAAATTTTATTTTTTTTAAGATTATTCTTAGCACTTCTGACCTCACATTTTTGGTTTTATTACCACAGTTGTTAATTTTCTTCAGTTTTATTTTTCAGTCACAAAAATAAATCAGGTATATTAAAGGACAGCTCGGGTCCTACGGAGTTTATCACGGAGCAAGCGCTTAGCTTAGCAAAGATAGCAGTTTGTCCATCGGCAGCACGAAGAGCTTAAAATAAACAAAGTTTTTCTGCAGCTGGGACTCAAACCCTGTCCTCTGCAATGGGAAACTGCTTCGCTGACAGACGCATTAACATTTAATGTGTAAGTTATAGCACAGTAGATCACGTCACAGACATCTGTGGTGTTAAAGTTTAAATATATACATTGTTAAGGGTTTAAAAAGAGGAAAAGAAAACTGTTTTTTTAATAACGAGTCTCTGGAAAACGGTATCGCTCAAATTCAAATGAGTTGGCAAACTCCAGTCAATCGAGTCGTGTCCTCAAAATCCTCTTCCAACGTAAATGACATTCCCTACAGATTAATTCCGCCTCCTCGTCTACATGATCCTCTATGAATAAACATGTCATTTTGGTTTCTGCATGGTGGAAATGTGCTGTCTCGAATGTGAATGTTCTCTAAATATTAATGAGGAAATCCTATTTGAACATCCTTCACTTTAAGAAGGGGTGGAGACTGCAGGGAATTCTGAGTTTTCTGTAGGAAACCTGCTCCAGACCAGGTTAGGTTCACAGACTCAGTAACCGTAGCGACTGATTCTGAGTCCATCTTACCCTGCTTCGTGAAACAGGTTTTGTTTCACCCACTTTCACAGGTTCAAGTTAACTCCGTTTCTGAAAACTCAGTTTGCCTAAATTTGGAGTTCAGGAAATCAGAGTTCAAACTAAACCTGCTTCTTTAAACAGGCCCCTGGACAACCAAAGAAACAGCACAACGCAGTACAACCACAACCCAAAACATTAATTATAATGTATAAAATAAAATAAAAATAATAAAATGTGTTATCATGGTAAAGGCTGGCATTTAGAAAGAAGCTGATCTGGGTTTCTTCTGTCAGTAATTATCTGCTCTAATTTGGAGGTGGTTGTTTTAGGTGTCTAAACAGGTTAGTTGCGGGTCTGGTTTTATATGAAATTTAGTTTCTTCCGTACTTCAAATTCTGTCTTCCTATTATCAATAACAGTGAAATTATTCCAGATCTTTCTGCTTTTTCAAGAGTCTCTCCTGTTTTATATTTTTTGTTGATGTTGTTTGTCATTGTTGACACCTCGTGTTATTAACTATCTGTCCCTCACGTGAATCTCTATCACAAATGCGCGGAACGGTAACAAGCTTTTCACCGTTACAACCCCTGGGCACACATACTCAGCGCTTTAACAATCAGGGAGGTCGCATCCGCCCCACAGCCCGTAGTTTGGAGAAACCTGGTTCAGTCAATATATCACAAGGAAAACATCTTTAAGAAACTCACTGCGTGGATTAGTAGTTTGTTGTACAGCCACCTTCGATTAGCATTGGTGACTGCTGGGAGATCCCAAGACAAGGACAGTTCAGAAACTCTGTCCTTCTGTTCCACAGTGAGTTCTTCCTGTTCCATCTAAAATCAGGACCATAAAAGTATTTTAATTTGATAAAACCTTTTATGTAATGCAAATTATTCTTTATGTGCCATACCAGTTCAATGATGGCTCTGAAGTGCAGGTCAGGACAGTCTTCCACGACAACTGTCGCTGTTTCTGGCTCACCATTGAGGAGAACGTGCACAATAGCCGGACTTATTCCAGAGATCTGGGGACCGTCATGAAGGAAGCTGTGTGCCAACATTCTTCCTGCAACACGGAACAGGTCACTTTCAATAAGCACCTCTGATGCTGCAGGAACGAGGTGGTCAGGTTCTCCTTCAAACAACAGTGTTCGACCTCCGCCTCCTCCTGTTAAGTATAAACAATATAGTGTTAAAGGTCACAATAATCGATCTCAAAATGTGTCTTTGAACTTATTTCACTAACTAAAAATATATATATATATTTATGACCATACCAAGATCTAGAGAGAATCCAAACTGAAGCTTGGAAATGATTGTTCCCATGATGTATCTTTTCACTCCCTCTCCAACAGCAACATCACCTAAAATGTAAACATAACAATAATAAAGAATTAGCAAACCAGTTCAGGCACGTCTTTGATCAACAACCAGGATAAAAGACTGCAAAAAGTGAATTTGTAATTATACACACCTTAAAACATGTAAAAGTAAGGGGAAAACATATGCTATGTTGTATTGGCTTTGATTATTTAATAGCATGCCTAATAATGACTTCCAAATGAGGAATTTTTCATCAATGCTACTGAATTTGGTCTTTAGTCTTTAATCAAAATTTTACAGGAAACTTAAATGGTGTAATCTTTTCAGATATGAGTATAATTCTTACCGAGAAGGTTAAAATTAACAGGACATCCCCATTCTCGCTGCTGTTTGTAGAACAACAGGAATTCCCTCTCCCTGTCCTCCTCCGAGTCCCTCAAATCCATCTTTAAATGGAGTGTTGGTCTAGATGAATATTCCCGCAACAAACTTTCCTTGAACATCTGTGCGGCTCTGGATGCATCTGCGATAAGATTCCAATCTGAACAAAAACATAAAGATTATATTTTCCAGAAACACATGCGAGTCATCATATTACCTAGAGATACAAATATAATAAAGTTACATTAAAAAATTTGACTATGTCACTATAAAATTGTGTAACATTACATCTTCACAAATAGATTGCAAATGAAACAAAAGTTATTATGAAAAAACTCAGCATCTTGCAGTCTGATTTTATAGTCAAGTTTTTTTAAGAATATTATAATCATAATCATGTAAAATTTAGATTTTTATTCGCATACAATTTTAGTATTATTGTACAGCGGGGACACAAACCCAAATCTGCTTCATTGATCCCCAATGCCAATGCAGATGTGGATGCCGATGCAGATGTGGACGCAGATGCAGATGTGGACGCAGATGCAGATGTGGACGCAGATGCAGATGTGGACGCAGATGTTAAATCAGAAGTCCGACATGATGTTGAGGCAGATGTTCCAGGCCTCTCACTGTCTGTAGAACTGGTTTCTGCATCATGTGCAACCTGGCATTCTTGCAGTACTGGCTCCTCCAAAGTTGTCCTTTAAGTCAACAAAAATAAAATTAACCAAAAACATTAACTGCACATAGAAACAGATTTTGCTCAAAAGCTATAACATGCTGTCAATTTTAAAATAAGTACACACCTATCACAGATTTGTCTGTGTTGCCTCATCTCAGAAAAGGGTACTGGGCTCTGGCAGGTGAGGCAAGAAATGACTGGGCCTGAAGGATTTGTAGTGCTCTCCTAACAACAAATAAAGAATGACTAAAAGTAAACACTTTGATTCATGAAGGAAAAAAAAATTTGATTCTGTAAATGTACATACAGATCCCAAGGGCAGATCCTGCTGGAGTGGGCGAACATAAATGGTTGATTGCCCTATCCTCGTGGAGGGATCTTTTAAAAATGCTAATGTGTACCCTATGTTGGGACATGTAATGACACCAAGATTTCTATTTCTTGTGGATCCAGCAATTTTAAGGAGTTCAAACCCTCCTCCGTGTTGCAGCTTTGGAAAGACTTCCAAAAGTTTGTCTTCCACAACTGCTGGATCACTTTCACACCCTGTTTAAAAGAACGAAAACATAACAGAAATTAGTTTATCACTGCATTCCTGATTCAAGAATTAGAAGCTGCACTTAAATAATAAACTCTAAAATGTTATAAATGTTGTGACAAACTTTAACCATCTCTTTCTCTATTCTCATGAAGTTTAACCCATAAAAGTCCATTAGCAAATCAAAGTCCATAAATTAGTGGAATATTGAAGATAGGAAGAGAGAATAAAAACAGTAATTAACACTCCAATATTTGCTCATCTTTATCAGTCCAGAAGAAAAAAGTAAATATAGTGTGATACTAACCATAAAAAGTTATTCTTTGTTCTCCAAGACCTGAGGCAAGGAGGTCTGCTTTCAGGCCAACACTCGGAACAGTGTTCCCTTTGTGGTCTGCCATGCACAGAAAGTTGTGGGTGTAACTCCTCCTGGGAGTTTGCGTAGTGCGCAAAGTGCGTGTTGTCCGCCTAGTTCCACCATATGGGGCAAATAGTCTGGACAACTCATCTGCAAAACAGACACACAATGAAATTCCCAGAATGAATGAAACAACATCATGTTTTTTATAACTAAATCTTTAGCCAATTTCAAATTTTTTTTGTACAATGAAAAAAAATGAGATTTGAGCTATTAACATTATGCACTCTGCTCAGTAAGGAG
Organism: Oryzias javanicus; assembly: GCA_003999625.1. Taxonomy (NCBI): domain Eukaryota; kingdom Metazoa; phylum Chordata; class Actinopteri; order Beloniformes; family Adrianichthyidae; genus Oryzias; species Oryzias javanicus. The sequence goes on from ML136651.1 coordinate 232,034, forward strand.
TCTTGAATAATAAAACAGGCAAAAACATTCCACAAGATTGTTAAGCGTTTTAGCTCAATAGCTTCCAGGTCGTGTAATTAATTGACTCAAAAATCAGCATTGGATCATAATACTACACTACACTACATTATACATCTCTTGATTTCAGTTATAATATCTCTACTTTTTATGAATTTTTATATGCAATTTAGCTCAATAGCGTCCAGGTATACAGTGATCAATAGACTTAAACTCAATGGTGGATCACAGTTGTCTGATTTTATCCCAGTGTTACGGTAGACACAGTAATACCGGTGCACTTAAAATGTTGTAGCGCCGTTCTCAGAGTCTCACTGGACCCCGAGAAAGTGAGAGGTTTACCCTGACTGAATGTCAATCGAATTTCCATCGTAAAACTAAGCTAACTAAGTTGCCGCGGGGTGCATTAGATGCCTATTTGGGCCTCTAGAACTTTGTTTTAATAACTCGTTTTAGAGAGACAATGGGAAAAAACAATGACTTAATTGGGTTACTTCACCTTCACTGTATTGCTACAATAGTTGTGCATTATATAAAGCGAAGCTACAACGCTAATGCAATGGACACGTGTTCCGGCGCCTAGCTAAAATGAATATATTGGACCTACTTTGGACGGGTGTCCGCGATGAAGCACCGGGTGTAGAAGGTGCAACTTCCTCCATCTGCCGTGATGGGACCGCTGCTGGAGCAGGAGTTCTGTTTAGAGCCTCCTGAATCAAATTTGCTGCCTCTCTAAGTAGCTCGGGGCACGATTTAGACATCTTGTTCCGTTGTTTGTAATCAACCGCCAATGAGGTAGTGAATGAAACTAAATAGCGCCAACTAGTGTTGGCTTGTCCAGCCGATTTACCTTTCCTCGGGGGAGTTAAGTCTGCTCATTTTACTTTGATGATCGTCTTTGACGCAAATATAAAATATTATTTAATTGTCTGATTGCTGAAAGCAATCAGAGTATGCTATCCTAATTCTTTATTATATTTTATTATTATTATATTTTATTCCGTCAAAATTTTAAAGTGCTTCTAGTTATGATTTTTATTTTATTTTACTGAAACATGTATAATACTCTGTATAATGTATTGTAGCGGACAGAGTTGAGCTGGTTGGCTGGATGCATTCTAAATTCCGCAGTTCAGTGAATGCACCTAGAGGTGACTGGTTAGGTTGGTTTGGTTTGCTTGTGTGCTGGTGGAATTGGGAAGAGGGGGTGGGAAGTGATATTTTATATTTATTATTTCATATTTAATATCATATTTTATGTCTATGGAAAGATCACGTTTTGGGGAGCGCTTTCATTTTCGTCCCTCTCTGAAAGAAGTGGGTGTATGTTGTACGGCGTTAGTTACAGCTGACCAAATACAACAAAGGCAATTGAGATTTTGGTGTATCCGTGTAGAAGGAACACAACAGTATAATAATTTTAGCAAAACATTATATTCACAAGAAAAAAATGTTCTCTGAGGTTAGCCCCCTACTTTGTTCGTTAATGAGGAACAACGTGATCTAAAAACTCAATTGGAATTTATTCAGTTTAATAAGAGTTTGATCAAGCTTCTTCATTCTTCTTCTTAGTTCACTTATCTACATTCTGACTTCTGGCTTCAATGTTTCTCAGGACAAGAGCCCCCCTCCCCCAAAATACTTAATACCTTATTGATCGGTGTCCTTATCCCTTGCCACAGACAATAATTAAAACTTTGTTTTTCAGTGGAAAACTGCTGATGAAACCCTTTTAGCCTGACCTAACTGGTTTCAACTGTCTTCCTTGGTTTTATTTCCATGTGGATTCATGTAACATTTGATTAACCGTATCATAAAAAAACATACAAAACTCTTTTGTAGCCAAATGTAAAAATAAAAGTATTTTGAATATTTTGTATATAAACTTTTAACCCCCCCCCCACCACCACCACCACCACCACCCACACACACACACAAAGAACAACAACACACACACGCCGTACCCCACCGTTAATTTAAACAGACTGGGAAATACGTGGCCTTTGGTTTTTCCCTCAATATAGCAATTTCATCTTGTACTAGAAAGTGCAATAGCCAACGTCCACATGGACAAACACATGTATTCTATAAAATGGTGCTAAAGTCTAAACTAAGTATTATTTTCTCATTCATTTAGACGAGCAAAATGTAGGTCACATGACATTCAAGTTTCCCTATGGCCAGGTAAACAGGAACAATTGAATAAAAGCCTTAAGTTTTGTTGAAATTAAATTGGCAGTGCAACATTTATCATTCTGTATTCTTAAATATCCTAATATTTCAATATCATTAAAAATAACTTTGTAATTCACATTAGGTCCTGCTGCTTTGGCCTTCATTCCATCTAACCCCTTTTGGCTCACCTGTGGTTGTGGTTTCTCGGGTTGTGGGTTCTCTGTCAACCCCATTTTTGTCCTCAGCAATTCTAGGTTGGTGAATTTTGTTATACTAGGTTGGGGTTGGACCTTGGTAGTTTTGATTTGTGGGCTTTCTATATTTCTTTTGATTAGGTAGTTTGGTTAGGCATGTCTAGCAGGGAGCTGCTGTCTCCAACAGTTGACAAGGCTGGGTCAGCTTGTTATTTTTGGACAAGGTTCCAGCTCCCATTTTGGTTTGTCTTCTTTATCAGCAGCTATAAATTTTGTTTCTTGAATCATTTTAAGACACAGATTACTGTTAATTTAATAAATGTGTTCCTTTTATGTCTGATGTTTCTTTTCGTTACGTCTTTTGTCTCCCTCCTCGACTAGACTTGAGCTGGGTTTACTAGAGGGGACATGATACATGTAAAAGTGTGCTTTTTATAATGGGTCTATCTATTATCACATAAAGGATTTGTGTTCTGGGAAAATTTTCACAAACTTTAAATTTAAGCCTCTCTTCATTTTGACTTGTGGTCTGACAAGCAGTTAAACGTACCCGACTGCAAAGTCGCTGCATCTCTCACAACATCATCCATATAACACATTGTGAACAGTGTTTGCCTGGAGTGGGGAAATTGTGGCCTAACAAAGTATTTAATCTGATTTGATAGAATTTTTGTAGAAAATACTTTTTTCATCAAAAAATTTCTGCCATTTATTGGATATATGGATATTTATGCAGTTTCTTCAGAAAATTATGACTTCTGCTAAATTTACTTTTTTCCAAACAAAAAAATTCTGCCATTTACTGACAATATTGCTGATTTCTGAATTTTTTTTCAGCAACTTATGGTAAACTTCAGCTTCTTCTGCTAAACGTCATGCAATTAAAGCAACCACCTTTAGCATTTACTCAAACTTATTTCCACAGAAAATGCAATTTTCTATTTTCAATTAATGTTTAATTATTGGGTGTCTCCCATAGATGGCACACTACAAATAAATGGACCCATGTTTAGGTGCAGAAAGTTATTCTACTTTTATGCAGTGTTGGGAAGATTGTTGTTTTGGTTACTTTCATGGATGTTTTCCAAGTTGGAGAGTTATTTTTATAATTTCCAATGCCACATGAATGTCTCTATGTTTCCATTTTTTTCTGAAGGACATTGATCCATCAATGAAATTGGCTCTAAAATGAAAAAAAAAATCATAATTTTGAATCACAAATGCTCAGTTTTTAAGTATTTATTTACAGCCGAGGCTAGAGCATGGTTTTTATTAAGATTCCATGTTATTTCCTTTTCATATGAGGTCAATGACCAAAATATTCCATGCATCTTTGTCAGGCCCTTCTCATTTTTGAACCCTCTGTGACCCACAACACAAGTTTGCCCACCCCTGGTGTAGACCAACATACTTGCCAATATTGAAGCGCTGTTCAAATTTAATTCTTAAAAATGTAAAAGTGAGTCTTATTTATAACATCTTCATATGGTTAGGAATGCAGGAAGCCAACTAAAGATACAATTAGGCTCCAGCCATCTTCGGTGTTGGAGCAGCAGTATTGTCACATCCGTGTTGAAAATTATGAAGCAGCTGGTGATAAAGGCTGGACCCGTTGGCTGCAGTCTGTAGCAAGCAGAAGCAGTGAGGAGCTGGATGGGAAAAAAATAGATAAAGAAATCCACTAGATATTTGGTTTATCCTAAACTGGTGTGAGGCATCTTTCAAAATAGAAATAAAAATCCCTATTCCTTGTTTTAATTATAGTGTAAACCTTCCACTCTCCAAGGCTTGTTTACATTAAAGTGATGTCATTAGGACTAAAGACGGTGGTTGAACTTTTTTTTTCAATGATTTTGGATTTTCTCTGGTGTCTAATGACAGACACAAAGTCTTGCCCACCTTTGTCATGGAAGGGAAAATACCTCAATGTAAGGGTGAGGTCATCTGGACCCAAACGAGAGCACGAGGGTTAAAATAAGGCCATAAAACAAACTACAAGGGATTTTATTTTGTTTCTCAAAATCTGTTTATTTACATAAACATCGTGGTCTTCCACAGTTAGACTAAAAATTATTGTTACTTACAAATGAATGGAAAATTATCTATTTATAGCCACAGCAAAATGTTTTTGTCATTAGCCTCTAACTGAGTGACTTAAAATGTATTTGAAGAAAAAACATCCACAAGTTTCATACAAAAATGAATTTATTGGTCAATTATTATAGTGAGTTATGTGTGAGGAAGATTGTGAGTGTGTAAGGGGATCAAAGTTCTTCAGAGGAACTGCTGTCCAGGTTTTTCTCATCTGTGGATGAGTAACCTAAACACCACGCTTCTGCTCCAAAAACATGCTGGTATGACGTAACAGCGACATCCTGCTGAGTGTGAACTTCTGTCAATCTTCTTTCACCAGCCCCTTTCGTCCTTGCTCAGTCATATGCTTCAGTGCTACCTGATAATGACATAAATAGATCAATAAACTCAACAAGCTCTTTAAATATTAATAATTAAAAAATATATATATTTACTTTGTTGGATGATCCTGGGAAATCTGAGGGAAATCTGAGAGGTAAAATTTTGAGTATTCCAGCCACACAATCCACATTCCCAGGGCTGCTGGTCAAGCTGTCCAACCTTCTGCTTGTTTCAGCCGATTGTCTGGATTGTGAGGACATCTGTAGAAACTTCAAGCAGGACATATACTAGCTCAGCAAAGAAATAATTCTCGGTTTTGTCCTCCCCACTGTAACTAGAACAAGTGTGACTCCTTACTGAAGCCATGTATCTTAAGGAAGATCCAGAGTAAAAATAAAAATATGTTGTCAACCATTTTCTCACACATCCAGAAATGTGGTTTAGCAAGGATGATTGAGAGGAAAGAACGCATTGTTAACAAGTCCTGTAATGTAGGACAGTGGTGCACAACCCTCTGCAAATATGCCCAGCATTTATGTAGCAACTTCAAAATAGAAAAACTCTAAATTTTGGGTAGCAAATCATTTCAAAAGATACAGAGGATTTGAAAAAAATTATCCATAGAACATTTAAAGCCCTTTCAGCAAAATCCCATGATGGCACACACTAACCTTGATAGATTACTCATCCACTTTGTTGGCAGATATGTGAGATGACTCGTCCTGCAACCCACTTCCCTGTGCGACACCATCTCTTTCCAAGATTCTACAGATTAAGACAAAGATACAGTGCCTTGCTTAAGTACTTAAAAACTTAAGCACACCTTTGAAAAACACTTTCACAAAACCCAGGGAGAGCAAAAAGATGAAAAAAATTGAATCAGAACAGTTAAGACAGAGGCCAAACAAAGATTCAAGGCCAAAAAACAAAAAGGTACCACACAGGATCTAAACCTGTGAAGAGAACTTGTGTTGAGGCTGGTGCTTTGTGAGACAAGACAAATATGCAAGGAAGTGAGGGGAGAAAACTTTATATATAGAAAAGGGAGGAAAGAAGTAATAGGTGAAGCCTATTAATAAGTAGTGTTGATCAGCCCAGGAGGAAAACAACATAACATGGCCTCCTTGAGCTTTTCAACCTTTTATCACATTTCAGGCTTCAAACATAAAGATATAAATATGTCAATTTTGGTGAAAAATCAAAAACAAGTGGGACACAAACATGAAGTGGAACAAAATTCATTGTATATTTCCAAAATTTTTAACAAATAAAAACTTAAAAATTGGGTGAGCAAAATGTTACAGCCCCTTTACTGTCAGTGCAGCAAACTCTCTCCAGATGTTCAATGAGGATCTCTGAATTATCCAATGTTGACCTAAATGACTAATGATGATAAATAGAATCCACCTGTGTGGAATCAAGTCTCCATATAAGTGCAATTGCTCTGTGATAGTTTCAGAAGTCTGTTTAAAGTGCAGAGAGCTTCATGAAGAACAAGGAACACTCCAAGCTGGTCCGAGTTACTGTTGTGGAGAAGTTTAAAGCTGGATTTGAATACAAACAGATTTCTCAAGCTTTAAACATCCCAAGAAGCACTGTGCAAGCCATAATATTGAAATGGAAGGAGTATCAGACCACTGCAAATCTACAAAGACTGGGCCGTCCATCAAAACTTTCAGCTCAAACAAGGAGAAGACTGTCAGAGATGGAGCCAAAAGACCCATGATCAATCAGGATGAACTGCAGAGATCTACAGCTGAGAGTCTGACCGTAGGACAACAATCAGTCGGAGACTGGACAAATCTGGCATTTGTGGAAGAGTGGCAAGAAGAAAGCCATTTCTGAAAAAGAGTGGTTTAAAGTTTGCAACAAGACACCTGGGAGACACAGAAAACGTGATAGAAGGTGCTCTGGTCAGAAAAAACCAAAGTCCAATTTTTTGCCAACAATGCAAAACATAATGTTTGAAAGCAACACAGCTCATCACCCTAAAAAACACCATCCCCACTGCTAAACATGGTGGTGGCAGCAGCATCATGGTTTCGGCCTGCTTTTCTTCAGCATGGACGGGGAAGATGGTTCTAATTGATGGAAGATGGATGGAGCCAAATCCAGGAGCATTCTGGAAGAAAACCTAACAGAGTCTGCAAAAGACCTGAGACTGGGACGGAGATTTGCCTTCCAACAAGACAACCATCCAAAAATGAAGCTAAATCTACAATGGAATGGTTAAAAAACAAACATATCCAGAAATTAGAACGGTCAAGTCAAAGTCCAGACCTGAATCCAATGGAGAATCTGTAGAAAGAGCTAAAAACACTGAGCTCCAGCTGTTCATTCTCCATGTGTAAGACTGATAGAAAAAACCCCAAGAGACTTACAGCTGTAATCGCAGCAAAAGGTGGCTTTACAAAATATTAACTTAAGGTGGCTGAATAGATGGACACCAAATTTTTCTGTTTTTATTTGTTAAAAGTTTGAAATTTCCAATAAATTTGGTTCCACTTAATGATTGTGTCCCACTTGTTATTTCTTTACCAAAAATTACATATTTATATCTTTATGTTTGAAACATGAAATGTGGAAAAAGGTAGAAAAGTTCAAGGGGGCCTAATACTTTCGTACGACGGAGTATTAGGGTCACCGAAAAAAAAAAAAAAGTAATATTACAAGTTTTTTTCTCGTAGATATACGACTTTAAATCTCGTAAATTTATGAGTTTAGTAATATTACAAGTTTTTTCTCGTAGATATACGACTTTAAATCTAGTAAATTTATGAGTTTTAATCTCGTAGATTTACGACTTTTTTCTCGTAATGTATTAAAATCGAGGGGAGTCTACATTCCAGCGAATTTATGCCGTGAACTGAAGCAGACCAACCAAACTGTGAAAAGCGTCTTGGATTTCATCAGGTAAACTGAATGTTTAAAATATTTCAAATATTTGGAAGTTCCTTTATTTGATTTACAGTTTAATAATGTTTTATTGGTTGATGCTGCTTGCAGGATCTCTGCAGATCCCGTTTATGAAGCGGTCCATATCCTCCAGCTGTCCACTTCAGTCATTTCTTCCTCTACGACAGACCAGATCTCCTCCAACTCTGTGATGGTTCCGTCTGAAGAGGACTAGTTTTTGGAATTTTCAATGTTCTTGTGCTAACGTGACAGACTATTGTCATTTCTCAATGTTGTTTTGTGTCGAGACGGGACGTTTCATTTGGGGAAGGAGGCGTCCGGGGCTCTGTTTACATTCTCTTTTGGTTTCTGAGCATGACAGAGACATGATGTAAGGTGGAGAAAGGAAATGAAAGATGTAATAAAGTGACGATCCTGATGAACGTGTATCTCTGAGCTCTTTATTTTACATATGAAATTCCGCACTGTTGTGTATTGAAGTTAGCTGTTTAAGAACTGCATTACCCAGAAGGCCAAGCGACTGGTCACATGTTCGATGCACGGCAAGTGGTAAGCAGCAGATGAGCGCCAGTCATGCACAGTGCAGCAGTATGAAGAGACTGTTAATAAAAAGTCTGTTTAACACAATAATAGCGCCTCTTTTGCTTACTTGAAGATACGCAAGACAACACACGCACTACCGAACCCGGAAATAATTTGATTTTGAATCACCAAAACGTTCAGAATTTCTTTGCTTTTAACACCGATCTGGACATAATCTACACCAGATTCTCCACGTCTTTCATCTTCAAGCACGGCTCTGATAAACAGACAACTTTGGTTCTTTTCTCATTAAATTACGACTTTTAATCTCGTAGATTTACGACTTTAAATCTCGTAGATTTACACGTTTTTTTCTCATAAATTTACGACTTTAAAAGTTGTAAATTTAACCTATGACTTTTAAAGTCATAAATATACGACTGTATTCTCATAATTTAGCAGTTACGACTTTTTTCTCGTAAATTTACGAGATTTAAAGTCGTATATCTACGAGAAAAAAACTTGTAATATTACTTTTTTTTTTTTTTCGGTGACCCTAATACTCCATCGTACTTTCGCAAGGCATTGTACACAGAATTAATTGATGTATGTTAAGATTTAACTCTACAATACATTTTAATGGCAAATATTATATTAGAAATTAAATTTTAAAATGTTAACTTTACAAGTGAAGTTGCATCATGAATGCAGTCCACAAAGAAAGTCACCTCAGCATCCATGGCAACCCCTTCAAAAAATCCATCAGCTCTAGGAGAAGCATAACACAAGTTAAAGTGACATTTATGCTCAAAGAAAATTGGACAAAGATTAATAATACCAACTTCATAGGTCCTTCAACAGAAAGAGGTAGCAGTTGGAAGGGACAAGTTTTATTGTCATTCAAAACAAATAGATTACAATGTATTAAAATGTTAATCAAAATAGAATTATAAAAGATAATTGCACTATTCAATCCAACGAGAAGTGCTTGTTATAATTCATCCCTCTTGACCATCAGAGGCGGAGCTTCAAGCGCTAAAAGACTTGTCTCGCACATGTGTAGTTAGAATTTATTTACAACTGTCACTTGTGACCTCCTGGTGACCCCACGTGAGGCTATAAAGTCTTGTGGGACCAGGAGTGTGGTCCCAAAGCTTCTCACAAGAATGAAAGGATTTTTAAAAACCAGGAACTCTGGCAGTCATCTGAGATTAAACAGAACTGTAGTTACAAACGTAATTTTCGTTTTGCGGCAGAAACTTGTGTTTGACAGGTACAGCAGCCATAGATGGGAAGGATGACGAGTAAATAGACCACTTGTTAAGTAAACAATCTTCATTAGTTAAACAATTTTCAAATATTTACAGCAAATTTGTTAATTTTCCCCAAAGAAGAAAAATCTTTAAATACAGATTTAGAGCCAAGAATTTTTGTTGAAAATTACTCATTTACCAAATTTAAAGATCAATGTGTTGATTACAAGAAGTAGCTCTTTCGTGGTTGGTGAATTTTGCTCCCTCTTCTTTCCTGACAAAAGTGGTTGGTGGGAGTGGCCTGTGAAATCCACCTTTGCTGATCGATTATGATGCACCATGGTATCATGTAAACCAGGAGCGTCCAAAGTCGGTCCTCCAGGGCTGGTGTCCTACATATTATCCAACCAACCTGTCATTGAAGCTCCTCATTGGCCAGACACACCTGATCCATGTAATCAGCAGCAGATAAGGCAGGATTTTTGGAAAACCAGCAGGAGGCAGGCCCTCGAGGACTGACTTTAGACACCCCTGATGTAAACCAAGATCACATCATGCACAATGTAGTGGTCCTGGAAAACAGTCACAACATTTTAAAATTTAGTGCCCTAGATATTTCCCAGAATTGTTTGCCAAAAAAAATCAAGGGGGAACTATTGATTTAAAATAGAGATGGAGAAAGTGGCTGTGATGCCACCCATAGTAAACAACTCATTCCCTGTTCCTGTGAAATGAAGCCAAATTGGCTGCCATTTATCCATGATACAGACGCCACCATTTGGAGCCAGTCAACAGTGATTGGTCCAACTTCGTATGAGTCAATGTTTCTATGGCAACTACTTTCCTCAATTATGAGAAAGGTTGTTCATCCACCCCCCTTCCACTGAATGGAGCTCGGAAGAATCTGTCTTTTTAAGGTGGGGTCAGCAGGCACCACGTTTTTACTGAGACATCTAATTGGTAAGTTTATAACTGGAATAGCATGCACTAAAGAAAAAATTTAATTAAGAAAATGTAGGATTAGCAAGAAGATGTTAAGAAAAAGCTATAAGAGCTATAATGTTTTTTTTCTGAAATACAGAATGATGGATTAATGCCTGGGCATCACTGATAATTCCCACAATAGATTCTGTTCGATTCACCAGGGCCTAAATCGATTCAATTCAAAACTTTTTTTTTTCTGACCAGTTTTCATTTACAGTCAAAGGTGGATATCTATGCTCATGTATAAATTGGCGTGAGCAAGCCACAATGCATTGTGTTTGAGAAAAATAAATATTTACATAAATACAACAATTTTAATCAAAATCTTAAAAGAACAGGTAATAGTATAAAGATTAATTGGGTTTACTCAACTGTAAGTGAACCAGCACGTTTCCAGCACACTTTCTCCCGGTCTACAACTTTTTTGGCCTCCTGGTGTGAAACAAAAGCCCATGGGTCTGTTTCCAACAAGTCTTCAGCCTGTTTAAATAATAAAATGTTACATTAATTTCACACATTTTCAGCAATCATAAATAACAATGTTTTAGAGAGGGTTTTTTTCTTCAAAATTAAAAGAAAATACAACCATCTGACAATGCTATGTTTCCCCATTCAATGCGTTTTGAATTTTTGTTTACATACATTTTGCGTTGAGAACAAGTAATCCGCCTGTCATACAACTTTCTTATAATTTTTTGGCTGCAATGGGGGCTCTAAAGTTTGCCATGGGGAGTGTGAGGGCTGTGGTGGGGACAGTGGGTTATGCCTCCTTTTGCCATCTAATGGTTTCCTCCTGGTGCATTGCCAAATGCTTTAAAACTGCGAACTACTGACCAATGTTGCTGGACAACAGCAACAATAAAAGTGAGATCCAGCCAAGGTACCTAAGCCACAATTGATGACTGAGAATTATAAAAAAGGAATGAAGGTAACATATTTAATTATTTCCATTACTTACATCCTTGAAATTTATAACTAAGACTAAGTGTACCTTTGTGCTTCACATAAGAATGGTGGTTCATATGGCAAAACAACAGTGGAAAGTTTTTTTTTTTGGTAATTTTTCCCTCAAAACTTGGAGTTGGATTCTCATACTCAAATAAAACTGTAATGTATATTTTTATACTAAGGCAGAAACACTACGTATGAAGAGCCATGGCAATTAGAAACTCAAAGGGAAAAATGTTTCTATTGTATCAACACTGTTTCACCCGAATTACTGCTCTGGTTGTTTTGCAGCTAATCCTACTGTAGTAATTGTTGCTAAGCGCTCACCTGGATCCGTTGTGGTCAGTCCATCAGAAACTGGGCTGATTCCATCCAGCTAATCAGCCATTACTGATGGGGGATTAACTCCAAAACAAGGACAGTAGAAGAAGACTCACGAGGAACAGGGTTGGAGACGCCTGAAAAGTTTTACCAACATTGGAAGACTCAAAATAGTTGAACGTTTCAAACTCCATGTTAACAAGGTCCTTGTAAACCCTGAACTGCGGAAATGTTAAAACAGCACAACAAAGCATGCAAACAATTGAAAACACCAATAACGTCCCCATCTCGAACCATCATGTGGTGGAACAGAAAACAATTATTAAAAGTTTTACTATCATTATTTATTAGCGTATTCGTTGATACGTACCTTCGTAGTGCAATGAGCAACATGGGAACGCTCCCGTTTGCACACTGCATTCAGAGTTATTTGGCAACTCCGTGCCCAGCCAGGGAGTCTCCCATGCCGTACAAAAGCAGAAACTCCGCGGGGAAAGGATCCGGTGTTAACAACGGTGCCGCGGAAGTGGATGAAGAATACATTTGGATTTAACGACCCAAACAAAAGTTCTTTGTTTCACCAAAACAATGTTTACAGCGTGGTTGGTGAGTGAGGACTCAGACAGAAACTTTGCACCAGGCCAGAGCAACAGAGCAGAGACATGAGAGTTAGGCCCGCCCACTGAGTTTGACGAGAGAATCTGACAGTTTGCATTTTCATGGCATGTCCACTTCCTGTTTCATGAAATGTATAATGAAATCATGAAATAAATAAATATATTATGAAATGTTAAAAATGGCTTTTTAATGGCTATTTTAATATTTTAATGCCACATTTATTTCAACATTTATTTATTTATTTCAACATTTATTTATTTAATGCCACATTTATTTATTTATTTCATATTACATTTATTTATTTCAATGTGGCTCTTTTAACCCACAAGGGACAATGAAATAAATAAATATGTCATGAAATACTTAAATGTGCTCTTTTAATATTTTATTGCCACATTTATTTCAACATTTATTTATTTATTGCAACATTTATTTATTTATTGCAACATTTATTTATTTAATGCCACATTTATTTATTTATTTCATATTAAATATATTTATTTCAATGTGGCTCTTTTGACCCACACTGGGCAATGAAATAAATAAATATGTCATGAAATACTTAAATGTGCTCTTTTAATCTTTTATTGCCACATTTATTTCAACATTTATTTATTTATTGCAACATTTATTTATTTAATGCAACATTTATTTATTTAATGCCACATTTATTTATTTATTTCATATTAAATATATTTATTTCAATGTGGCTCTTTTGACCCACACTGGGCAATGAAATAAATAAATATGTCATGAAATACTTAAATGTGCTCTTTTAATATTTTATTGCCACATTTATTTCAACATTTATTTATTTATTGCAACATTTATTTATTTATTGCCACATTTATTTATTTAATGCCACATTTATTTATTTATTTCATATTAAATATATTTATTTCAATGTGGCTCTTTTGACCCACACTGGGCAATGAAATAAATAAATATGTCATGAAATACTTAAATGTGCTCTTTTAATATTTTATTGCCACATTTATTTCAACATTTATTTATTTATTGCAACATTTATTTATTTAATGCCACATTTATTTATTTAATGCCACATTTATTTATTTATTTAATGGTGTATATATTTATTTAATTTTGGCTCTTTCGGGACTCCATACCGAGGCAGGTGGCTGTTCTTCTCTGAGGGAGTAGGAGGAGGAGGAGGAGGAGGAGGAGGAGGGGTTTTCCGGGGGGAGGGGGGGAAGAGGGGGAGCCCCTCGCTGCCATTCAGAAGATGGTGAGTTCGAGACCCGCCTTGGACGATCAAAACAAAAAACTTCAGATTGTGTCAATTTACAAAAAAATCTATAAGATATTCACAAAGGTGTCTGAAATGGTTTCAGTGAAAAAAAAAGTCTTTTGAATCATCTATCAACAGTTTGTGTAGTGCTTGTTTTTCAGATTCAATCCACAACCTGAAGCCAATTGAACCTTTCTGCTCTTTCATGGAGTCCAGATGAGCCCAGGAATATGTCAACAAAATGTTTTATTTTCCACAAAACATAATAAAACACATTTAATAATCTTTATTGTTTCTGGGGTTTTGTTCCCATGTCCTCTCTCCATTCCTGCACACTTTTCCCCATCGCGTCAACTCACAGAAAAAAACCTTAATATATTAACCAATGCATCTGAAATGGTTTTAGTGAAAAAATAGATTTGTAAAGTTTGTCAAAGGTACAAAAATAATAATAAATCGAATACAAATGTGAATCACATTTTTCACTTTAAAAGCCATCACAAACTGTTTACACAGGGTTCACAAGACTTTTTTTCCCCACTAAAACCATTTCAGACACATGTGTAAATATCTCAGGGATATTTCTGTAAATTGACAGCTAATGTTTTTTGTTTTGATAGTTGGAATCGGGCGGTGAACTGGCAAGCTTCTGAACGGCATCACACCCCTCCTCTCCCAATGAGAAGATTGTCAACCTGCCTTTGAACACTCATCAAAAGGGATGTATTAGCTTGATGGAGGCTCTGCAGTGGTATTACTGCCAGAATCTGGGTTCTGAAACCTTTTCAAAATGACAAAAAGGTTCGTCAGTCGGCAGTGAGACTACTTACCTATTTACTATACTAGCATAGGAGACTCTTGGCTGTCACGTACCATTCCTTATACCTTACACCTATACTATTCCCACTGCCACTGACTTACCTCACAGAACGATTTTCACTCGGTGCCTTATATGTGTAACCAATATAGACTTATTCCAAACTTTTGGTTTTGACTCCACTAGGATTTTAGCACATTTGAATAGCCTACAATTTCTTAATTATAAATAAAATATGAAGACATGTAAATATGACTTTGAAAGGTTTTTATTTGAAATAAAAATACACTTTAAGCCACAGTGGGAAATGTGTGATGGAATCCCTGCCGGTTACCAACGGCGTGATTTGGAATATCAACGCGGAAGCCCGCTGTATGCAAGCGATAACTTACGTATGTACAGGGTGTGATGCCAGCCAGAAAGTAAGAAAACATTGCAGTACCGGCACTGACCGGAGGGGCTGGTGCTTAGAGTGAACTCATTTTCACAAGGTCCCGTAATAAAATCCACTTTTTCAGCCTCAAATAAACCCCTTTAAAGCCTGGTGCTTAAAGTCCAATGGCTGCTGATGCTGCTGCCGCTGGAAGACAGAATGCAGCAGCAGCAGATGCAGACGCAGCAGCTTTCTGTTTTCTCTCTGGCCTTGACGAAGCGTACGGCGTTCTCCATCTGTGTACCTGGAGCAGGAACCTTCCTCCGTGAGAAGTTGACAAAACTGATAAATGAAATGGGTAGACATTTCAGTGAGGGGACACAGGTTGATCTGATTATTGCAACATCAGACACACCTGTTCTCCATCTTCTCATAATCTGGTGTTCTCGTTAGTTAAAGCTAAAAAAGGCTCATCACCTCATACTGATGACAAACTGTGTCACGATTCTTAATGATTAAGAAACAGATCTTCTTAGGGTCCTCAGACTATTACAGGCTCTGCAGGGTCTAGGATTTAAAGTTTCCAGACTGTCAGAGGGGCGAGGGTGAAGCCCCGAAACTACATCAATTTTATGGACCTGCTGGGGAGTTTACCAGTTGCTTCAAAAGACAGCAGCAGCCTTTACTCATAAAATGTGTTTAATACAATCATCTAAAACAATAACATAAAACCAGTTGTTTTAAAAAGGTCAAAAAGATACAAGACAACAAAAAAATTCCAAGCACACTGAAGTAGCACCACTGTTGTTGTTATATTGTTGTGCAGGTACATGGTTCCACCACAAGTGGTTGGTGCCAAATACACATTTTACAGAATTTAACAATATATATTTCACATGTTACATTAAGATATTTATTCTTTATGTTTTTAGTTTTTTATTATCTTGTATCTATTTGATTACATATATTTTGTTTTTTAATGATTTTTGTTATGTGATGTATATATGTGCTATATACACTTTGATACAGCTTTTTATCAGATGGTATCTTGTAATGTTTGCTAATACCTATTGATCATTTTTAATATTCATACAATTATTATACATTACATTTAAACTATTTTGACCTACACTTACTGACATCACATAATATAAACTTTTTTATTCCCACATACAAACAACATTTCACATGACACTTTGTAAATATGACTCACTGTCAGTCCATGCATACTACATATATTCTATTACTATCACTTATCAAACTATTAACATATGGATCTCTCATGGGATGTTTATATACTATAATTGATATTATTAAATCCAAAACATTGATTTTCCATGATAATATGAGAAATTTAAATTGATATTAGCATAAATTATACAATACTTAAATTTAAATAAAAGAAATGTATATGACTTTGAAAGGTTTTATTTTAAATAAAAATACACTTTAAGCCACAGTGAGAAATGTGTGATGGAATCCTTGCCGTTACACGGCGTGATTTCAAATCAACGCAGAAGCGCAGTGTATGCAAGCCATAACTTGTGTATGTGCAGGGTGTGATGCCATCTAGAAAGTAAGAAAACATTGCAGTACCGGCACTGACCGGAGAGGCTGGTGCTTAGAGTGAGCTCATTCTCATAAGGTCCCGTAATAAAATCCTCTTTTTCAGCCTCAAATAAACCCCTTTAAAGCCTGGTGCTTAAAGTCCAATGGCTTCGTGTTTGATCAATGAAAATTCCCAGGGGAATGATTCTTTTTATCTAATTTTGTTTTTTATTATTTTATTTTTTTCTAAACATAATTTCTTTTCGCTTACTGAGGGGTGGGCTTTTGATGATTGACAGATGAGGATCGCGGTGGATTTTGGGAGTTAAACTCTGGTGTCTTCTGCTGCGTTTAGCATGAGCGCTATTTTAGGGTTTTTTGTCCTGCTGCCGTGCTGTAAAGTGTTCTAAAACACTCTGTGGGAGTCATCTGGTGTCTTTTGACCAGAAAGTACAAAAAAAATAACTTGATATTTACCGGAAATAAACCATCAATACAGATTATGATTGTTTCTATTAAAGATTGAATTTTTCAAACTTTCAAAAGCTAATCACATCAGTGTTTTCAACATGAATAACCTTTGATGTTTGAAGTTTTCCTTAGTATTTTTATTCATAGTTGTTTTCTTTTATTGAAGTCACGATATATAAGGGCGGGATTCAGAGATGCTGCAGTTACACCACAATATCTTCATGTAAATTGACTGACTTCACACAGGTGATTCGGATTTTTTTTTTTCCATTATATTTTTTTAGATCTGGACCACAGAAAAGTAAGCAAACAGAAAGCTTATGACAAGATTGTATAACAAAGACAGAGGTCCAACCATATATATATATGAGTTCAGTCCGTTATTCCATAGGAAGTCAGGTTTTGTCCAGGCAATGTAAGACAGTAACAAGCAGAGAAAGAAGAAAAGGGGAAAGAAAATAAAAAATAAATATATTAAACAAAATAGAGAATAAAAACAATGAAAAATTAAGAGAAAATATGCCCTAAAATTATCACAGCAGGGTACAATATGTTTCCCAACATGTACACTTATGAAGGTATATAGACTGATATAAATGTTTGTCTCCATCTTCACAAATTAGTATAGTACATATAGTTGGTAACATAGATCAGGTCACACAGAACTTGTGGTATAACTCTTTCCAAAAGCAGGGAGATCAGAGTTCCACTCCTTCTCAATACCTTTCAAGGTAACAATATATATATGTATATATACTCATGCACGCATACCTATCTATTTATATACATAGACACACATACCTACACACTCGCGTGCAAATATTTATATATCTATACATCCATAAATAGATATGCATATATAAATAAAAAAAAAAGAAGAAAAAAAAGACACAACTGTAAAGCTCTTGGTATCAAACAAATTCTGGTCTAGATGTGGCAATGAATTGGATCCATTTATTCCAACTATGATAAAATTTTTCCTTTTGAATCCTGAATTGATATGTCAATTTTTCCATCCTAAATATTTCTAAAACAATTCCAACCCAGTCATCCAGAGTAGGCTGAGTTGGACTCGGCCATCTCCTTGTTATTGCTTTTTTACAAGCTACTAAAAGTAGCTGCATAAGTTTTATCTCAGACTTGCATTTCATAAAAGGTGTAAAACCCAGATATAAAACTGTAAAGCAAAGGGGAATTGGAGTATCAAACACAGTGCTCAAACACATCTGCACACCCCTCTAGAATGACAGTAGACTGGGGCAGTCCCAGAAGATATGAAAGTGGTTTGTGGAAGTTGAACCACATCGTCTCCAGCATGGCCTGTCATCCCCTTTATACTGTTCTTGGTATGGAGTTTTAAAGTATCTTATAATATTTTTCCAGCCGTGTTCTCTCCAGGTCATTGAACTGGAGGTCGACCACTGAGATGACAGGATGCTGGTCCAAGCCTCTGCTGATAAATTTGATTTTGATTCTTTCTCCCATTTGCATTTAATGTACAGAGTGTTGTCTGAGCACGAAAGAGAAAGTGCATTATATATTTTAGAAATGGATTTGGAAGGTATGTTACTGATAGAATTTTTTAAGATACGATAAAATTCCATCTCCACCTCAGATAGATCAGTCATCTTACATTCACTAGAGATGTACCATCGTACCTGCAGATACCTGTGAGATTCATTACGTTCCAGCCCATGTTTTTCCTGCAATGAATCAAAACTACACATAACATTATTTTCAGTAAGTGAAAGGTAAGTTGTGAGTCCACAGGATGACCAGGACTTAAAACTAACATATCTGTTTGGGCTGAAGTCAGAATCATATGCAAACCATCTGAAGATTCTTAACATATTTTGTAATTGACATAAATTGATCATCTTTTCCCAAACCTTAAGTGTATGAGTCAGCCAATGGATCCCCAATCTTTCCATATGATTAATCAAGCCCTTATCAGCAATCACAGCTTGGATGGGAATCCTAGAAAAAGAATTTGTTTTCCATCTCCTTCCACCTTGAAGCATATCTGTCACTGTACCAGTATAGAATAGGCACGATTTGTGCAGCGTAATAGTCATTTCTGAGGGAGGGGAGACCCAGTCCTCCCATTTCCTTCGAAAGTTTAAGGGTGGTGTATTTTATCCTTGGTTTACGGCCCTGCCAGATAAATCTAGAAATCCACTTATCCCACTCTCTGAAATGATTTTCACTCACCTCTAAGGGTAAGTTTCTAAATAGGTATAATTGTCTGGGGAGGATGTTCATTTTTATTACAGCTACTCTAGAACCCAGGCTCAAATAAGGAATCAGATTCCATCTATGTAAATCGGCCTTTATGTTAGAGGATACTGGCTCAAGATTCAGATTTTGAAAGTGAAACTGTGATGACATACAGTAAAGTTTCAGTCAATAGGAAGACATAATATTGAAGATTTAATTTTTAACAGAGTTGTACATGTTTCATTTTTCAACATTGTTGGGAATTATTTGGTGAAAATACGTAATAATTTGTCCAGTAAAAAAATTTGTTTCGATTTTTTTTTTTTTTTTTTTTTTTTTTTACTGACTCAAGAACTAGATTTTGGTCAATGCAGTTGTGACTTAAACCTTGGAGCATCAAACCACAAACAGCAACATCAATTTGAAGGCTGTTGTTACCAAAAGTCTTCTGCTGAATGATTGTATTATTTCTCTTTCTAGAATTCTAAAGCTAGCAGCAGCTCACAAAACATCTGCTGCATTGTTCTATAAACATTATCACAGTTTATATTTAATTGCACTTTGAGCCAATTTTCAAAAGACATATTAAAATAAAGTAGTTTTTGTTAAAAAATACTCGGTCATTTTTAACCTTTTGATTAAAAAAATAATAAATGGAGGGAGAAAATGATGGGATGAAAATCAAATTTGAATTTTTCCACCTTTGTCATGGGAGGGAGCATCTGGACCTATAAGAGAGTTGAAAAAGCTTCAGGTTGTGGATTCAATCTGAAAAACAATCCCAAACTGTTTACACAGTGTTCACAACACTTAAGAATCTCTGACTCTCTGTCTTCAGTCATTCAAAACATCTAAATCCAACATTTGTTCCCAATGATGCTTGTAATGTGCTAATAATGTGATGCACATTTAATACGCTTTTTATCAGAGGTATTAGAATCAGAATCAGAATCAGAATCAACTTTATTGCCAAGTACAATTGAACATATACTAGGAATTTGTCTTGGTGATGATGGTGCATTCATGAATAAATAGAAACAGCAAAATATTAAGTAAGAACAGAACAGAAGGGATATTACAAATATATAAATATATATATATATATATATATATATATAATATATATATATATATATAGACACATACACACACATATATACCTATATATTTATATTATTATTATTGTTATGTAAAATATAATTAATATTATTAATGTCATTTAAATTTATATACATATATATAAATATATACACATACACACATTAAATAATAAATAAATAAATAAATACATAAAATAAAAATCTGTCCAATGTGACAGTCAGATGGGGGCAGGGAGAAGTGATGGAAGGGTCCGGGACTTATTAATAAGGCTAACAGCAGATGGAAAAAAAACTGTGCCTGTGGCGAGAGGTTCTTGTTGTGATGGACCTCAGCCTCCTGCCAGAGGGGAGTGGCTTAAAAAGTCCATGTCCAGGGTGGGAAGGGTCTGCCACGATCTTTCCTGCACGCCTCAGGGTCCTAGAGGAGTACAGGTCCTGAAGAGATGGAATATTAGAGCCGATCACCTTCTCTGCTGACCGGATGACCCGCTGCAGCCTGCTCTTGTCCTTAGCAGTGGCAGCAGCGTACCAGATGGTGATGGAGGAGGTGAGGATGGACTCAATGATGGCTGTGTAGAACTGAATCATCATTTCCTTTGGCAGACTGAATTTCTGCAGCTGCCTCAGGAAGAACATCCTCTGCTGAGCTTTCTTAATGAGGGAGCTGATGTTCGGCTCCCACTTGAGGTCCTGGGAGATGATAGTTCCCAAGAAGCGGAAGGACTCCACAGTGGCAATAGTGGAGTCACAGAGGGTGATGGGGGCAGGTGGAGCTGAGTTCTTCCTGTAGTCCACAACCATCTCCACTGTCTTTAAAGCATTGAGCTCCAGGTGGTTCTGGTTGCACCAGGTTACCAGACGGTCGACCTCACACCTGTACGCAGACTCGTCGCCATCAGAGATGAGGCCGATTAGGGTGGTAACATTTTGATGTACCTTTGACACACTTTATAAACTTTTTTTCCCACTAAAACCATTTCAGACACTTTTGTAAATAGACTCACTGTCACGTACCATACATCATACCTATACTATTCCCACTGCAATCGACAAAAGGATATTCACTGGGCGTCTTATATATGCAACCATATAGACTTATTCCAAACTTTTGGTTTTGACTCCACTAGGATTTTAGCACATTTGAATTCCCTACAATTTCTTAATTATAAATAACATATGAAGACATGTAAATATGACTTTGAAAGGTTTTTATTTTAAATAAAAATACACTTTAAGCCACAGTGAGAAATGTGTGATGGAATCCCTGCCGGTTACCAACGGCGTGATTTCAAAAATCAACGCGGAAGCGCAGTGTATGCAAGCCATAACTTGTGTATGTGCAGGGTGTGATGCCATCTAGAAAGTAAGAAAACATTGCAGTACCGGCACTGACCGGAGAGGCTGGTGCTTAGAGTGAGCTCATTCTCATAAGGCCCTGTAATAAAATCCTCTTTTTCAGCCTCAAATAAACCCCTTTAAAGCCTGGTGCTTAAAGTCCAATGGCTTCGTGTTTGATCAATGAAAATTCTGAGAGGAATGATTCTTTTTTGCATATTTCATATGCAGGTGATGCTTCAAACCAAGTGTCTAACTAAACTATAGCAGTGATACTTTGCATAGACATGCAGGTCTAACATAGTTGACACTTTCTTTACATTCTAATGAGAAAACAATAAACAGCTTCAGACTACAGTCAATGGCTCCTTACCAAAAAGCTTTTTGAGCTCAATTTAAACGTTTTTTGAACAGAATTAGAACTGCTGTCCTTTTTTTCCTGGTGTCTTGACATGACATTTAAAATAACTTAATATCTGTTAAAATTCTAAAAAAAAAAACCCTAAAAAGTGGTAAGGCTTACCTGATCCTTCTTCAGTCACCATCCCCAGCCCCTCCACTTTATTCTGCCGCTCAAATGCATTCAGGTCCAGAACACTGAAATGTTAAAAAGCTGTCATGAACCTGCCATGCAGACAAAGTCCACATCCACAGAACCAGAACTGCACCTTTGATTTAACAAAAGCCTCCTTCAATGAATGTATTTACTCCTCTTTAAAGCTTTGGATGGAAGATTAACAAAGAAGAAAGAAGGAAGACATTTCTTTGACACCGGAAAAAAAGGATGTTTGAGAAGTTACCTGCACGACTGCATCAATCCCGCCAGACTTTGGAAGAAGCCCACGTCCTTCTTGTCTTTCAAATAATCCAACATTTCTGTTAGAAATTGACAAGAAATGAACAATTAGAGAAACTGGACAGTAAAATTCAGCAAAATTAAAGAAAAAACTAAACTTGGATTATGTTTTGACCAGATCGATCGATCAATCAATCAATCAATCAATCAATCAATGATGATTGACAGCAGCTCCTGAACCTACAAAGGAGTCAGAGAAACTGTTAGAAACACAGCTGATCAGTAAGCAGACCAACTTCCTGATGGAGCCACAGAGTTTATGTTTGATTAAAGGAGTTTGTACTGATCCTTCTGAATCCACGCCTCTATCAGGAGCAGCTCAGATTCAGTGGGGCATTCTGGAAATACAATTAACCTCTGATCCATGTTGGGATGAAATACTATGGCTGTAAACATTGAAAGCAAATATTCAACTAGATATATAGCAATACCACCGATAATGCCAGCTTGAATGCTGTAAGCTGAATGTGGCTGCAGAAGACGCCAGAGCTAATAGCTGAAAATGCAGAAACTGATAGCTAAAAATGCTCAAGCTGATAGTTGAAAACGCTGAAACTAAAAGCTTGCCAAAATATTAGCTTAAATGCCAAAATTATCTAAAAAAAGGAAAGTCAAATTTTGCCAAAACAGCTAACATAACGCTAAAATAGTAGCTAAACTCCAAAATATCCTAAGGAACTTTTAAAAAAGTCTAATATTAACAAAGAGCTAACATAACGCTAAAATAGTAACTAAACTCCAAATTACCCTAAAAACTGGTAAAATGTCTAAATAAGCCAAAAGCAGCTAGCATGTTGCTAAATTAAAAGATAAATTCCAAATTACCCTAAAAAACTCAGTTGTTGCTGAACATTTTAAAGTTTGAATGGTGTCTCCATCTAAAAGTGCACAAAGTTTTGAAGGATTTGAGCATTTTCTCATTCATTTCCAAAAGGCATATTTTGCTCAATAATTAAAAAAACGACTACCAAAAATACAATATACTTGTATAGTGCTTTCTACCTTGATTTCGAAGGCCCAAAGCGCTTCACAGTCACAGACCCATTCACACACATATTCATACGCTGGTGGTGGCTCCGCTGCCGAACACTGGCGCCAACCTCCCACCAGAGGCAATTTAGGGTTCAGTGTCTTGCCCGAGGACACTTCGACACATGGGCGGGCAAGGAATCGAACCTTCTATCTTCCGATTGTGAGGCGACTGCCCTACCACTGCACCACGGCCGGTAATCTTGATACAAGATTACTGAAATAGCTGAAAATGTGATAGATTTTTATGGAAAGAAGCAGGAGAATCACTGTAGTGTGAATGCTGTAAAGCGTTCATACAATAAAAAAAAAGAATGATATAAAAAACAAATGCTAATCTAAAAGAATAAATATTACCTGCTGCACCGTGGAGTTTCCCCCATTGAGAATAGCAATGCCAGTTTGAGAGTAGATGCCACCATAGGTCCCATCTCACCTTCATGTCACACACGGAAGAAGCACATTATTAACCAAACAACCTACCCCTCTATTTCCATACACACCTATGATAATCAAGACAATTCTCACAGATTGCATCTGTACTGAGGTCCAGTGGAGCTCACCTTT